>JAJHZJ010000039.1:4301296-4416895 GCA_023548195.1 Bettongia penicillata ogilbyi | reverse complement strand
TATTTATTTAACTTTTTACATTCATTTTCACAAAATTTTGGGTTCCAAATTTTCTCCCCATTTATCCTCTCCCTCCACCCCAATACACTGAACATTCTAATTTCCCCTATCACCAATCTGCCCTCTCTTCTATCCTCCCTCCCTTCTCTTGTCCCTATCTTCTCTTTTGTCCTGTAGGGCCAGATGACTTTCTATTCCCCATTAATTGTATTTCTTATTTCCTAGGAGCAAGAACAATACTAAACAGATGTTCCTAAAACATTAAGTTCCAAGTTCTCCCCATCCCTCCCACCCCACCCGTTCCCTTTGTGAAGGCAGGCAATTCAATATAGGCCATATCTGTGTAGTTTTGCAAATGACTTCCATAATAGTCATGTTGTGTAAGACTAACTATATTTCCCTCCATCCTATCCTGCCCCCCACTGCTTCTGTTCTCTCTTTTGATCCTGTCCCTCCCCAAGAGTGTTGACTTCAAATTGCTCCCTCCTCCCATTGCCCTCCCTTCCATCATCTCCCCCACCCTGCTTATCTCCTTCCCCCCACTTTCCTGCATTGTAAGATAGGTTTTCATACCAAAATGAATGTGCATATTATTCCTTCCTTTAGTCAAATGTAATGAGGGTAAACTTCATGTTTTTTTTCTCAGCTCTCCTCTTTTTGCCTCCACTAAAAAGTCTCCTGCTTGCCTTCTGAATGAGAGATAATTTACCCCATTCAATTTCACCCTCTCTCCTCCCACTACATTTCTCTCTCACCATTTACCTTAATTTCTTTATGGTCCCATCCTACTCAATTCACTCTGTGCTTTCTGTCTCTGTATGTGTGTGCACGCACGTGTGTACGTGTGTGTGTGTGTGTGTCTATGTGTGTGTGGTCCCACCAACTACCCAGATACTGAAAAGTTTTAAGAGTTACAAATATTGTCTTTCCATGTAGGAATGTAAACAGTTCACCTTTGGTAAGTCCCTTATGACTTCTCTTTGCTGTTTACTTTTTCATGCTTCTTCTCATTCTTGTGTTTGAAAGTCAAATTTTCTTTTCAGCTTTGGTCTTTTCATCAAGAATGCTTGAAAGTCCTCTATTTCATTGAAAGACCATATTTTCCCCTGAAGTATTATACTCACTTTTGCTGGGTAGGTGATTCTTGGTTTGAGTCCTAGTTCCTTTGACTTCTGGAATATCCTATTCCATGCCCTTCGATCCCTTAATGTAGAAGCTGCTAGATCTTGAGTTATCCTGATTGTATTTCCACAATACTGGAATTGTTTCTTTCTAGCTGCTTGCAATATTTTCTCCTTGACATGGGAATTCTGGAATTTGGCCACAATGTTCCTAGGAGTTTCTCTTTTTGGATCTCTTTCAGGCAATGATCGATGGATTCCTTTAATATTTATTTTGCCCTCTGGTTCTAGAATATCATGGCAGTTTTCCTTGATAATTTCCTGAAAGATGATGTCTAGGCTCTTTTTTTGATCCTGGCTTTCAGGTAGTCCCATAATTTTTAAATTGTCTCTCCTGGATCTATTTTCCAGGTCAGTTGTTTTTCCCATGAGATATTTCACATTCTCTTCCATTTTTTCATTCTTTTGGTTTTGTTTGGTGATTTCTTGTTTTCTCAGAAAGTCATTAGCCTCCATCTGTTCCATTCTAATTTTGAGAGAACTCTTTTCTTCAGTGATCTTTTGAACCTCTTTTTCCATTTGGCTAACTCTGCTTTTGAAAGCATTCTTCTCCTCATTGGCTTTTTGAACCTCTTTTGCCAATTAAGTGAGCCTATTTTTCCAGGTGTTATTTTCTTCAGCATTTTTTTGGGTCTCCTTTACCAAGGTATTGACCTGTTTTTCATGCTTTTCTTGCATCTCTCTCATTTCTCTTTCCAGTTTTTCCTCCACCTGTCTAACTTGCTTTTCAAAATCCTTTTTGAGCTCTTCTATGGACTGAGCCCACTGGACATCCACCTCAGATGTCTGAGATAGAGAGGCCCTGACCTCCACATCTTTCCCAGATGGCAAGCATTGTACTTCCTCATCAGAAATGAAAGGAGGAAGAAACATCTCTTCCCCAAGAAAGTAGCTCTCTATGGTCTTATTTTTCTTCCCTTTTCTGGGCATTTTCCCAGCCAGTTACTTGACTTCTGAGATTCCTCTGCACCCCTGCCTAGATCCACCCAGCTAGTGCTTGGGGTCTGAGATTCAAATTCTGCACCCCACCCTCAGGGCTTTCTGTGGTGGGCATGGCTGCTGTTCAATGTGAGCTTAAGTTCTGGTGCTCAGGTGGAGGCAGGGCCACCTCCCAGGCTCAGTTCCCTCAGGGGGTTTATTCAGAGACCTTCGGTAATGGCCCTCGGCTCCTGCCTGCTGCTCTGGGAGTTCCAGGCCGCCACTGCCTCTGCCACTCCCTCTGCTGCTGCCTCCCGAGGGGGCCCGAGCCACGGAGACACCCCACTCCCCTCTCGGCCAGCCTAGAAGTCTCTCTCACTGACCTGTAGTGCCTGTGGGTGGAAGGACCTTCGCGGCTGCTTTAGGTTCCGTCCCTGAAGCCTGCTCAGATCTGCTCCTTGGTTGCCACCTGGCCAGGGCAGCTCAGGGATGGGCTCCGATGTCCGGAGCACAATGGACCCCTGGGGACGGCTTTCCAGGGCTCTCTGTAACGGAAATCTCTTCCACTGTGTTTCTGCACGGCTTGCACTGATCCAGAATTTGTGGGGAGTTCTTTTTACAGAAAATATATGGGCTGTGGATTTGGAGCTAGCATATGTGAGTCTTTCTACTCCGCCATTTTGGCTCCTCCCTCTCGTGGCTCTTTAGAGGACAGGTTTTTTTGGAGGGGGATTCTTAGAAAACATTATAAAGGTTAAGATCCTGTGGGACACAGAGCCACAAGTGGGAATTCTGATGCCTGAGGGAAGTGGGGTGTGAGGAGGAGGGAAAAGATCATGGAGACAATCTGAAGACAGGAGTAGGAAGGGCTTAGGGTATGGTTAGACCGGGGGGAATGAATGAATGAATGAGTAAAAACTATGAATAAAATAAAAATAAGATGTTTATGAAATATTGAATAATAGAAGCAATAAAATTCATGCTAATAAAATAATATAATTAATGATAATAAACATATAAATATACAAATACAATAAATAATTTAATTCTAGGGGTAGCTACACGGCACAGTGGATAGACTGCTGGGTCTGAAGTCAGAAAGAGGTTTTTTTGTTTTTTAGCCTCAGACACTTACTAGCTATGTGATGGTGGGCAAGTCACTTGACTTTGTTTGCCTCAGTTTCCTCATCTGTCAAATGAACTGGAGAAGGAAATGTCAAACCACTCCAGTATTTTTGCCAAGAAAACCCCAAATAGAGTCACAAAAAGTCAGATATCACTAAATAAAAGCAAAGAAGTCTTTCTGCACGCAAAGCTGCGTCAAGACATAGGCATTTGGAAAAATAGATGGCACAGGAAATCACTTGGAAGTGTGAGGAGGCCTGAGGACCCAACTTCAGAGTAAGCCAGCCATCACCTCCACTATGCTGCATTTTGCTTTCTGAGGCGCCATTCAAGGCAGTGGTGCTGGAGCAAGGCTGACTTGTCCCCTGACCAGTACCTTTTGAAATACAGCCAAATGCCCTCAACCCCATTCCCCCCTTTCTCTCATGGAAGGTGTTTCCCTTGATCTTGGAAAGTAGCAATAAATTGCAGCAGACAGGGCAATCGTACTTAGGCAGTACTGACTTGCCCTGGACAAAGGAACAGTGGCAGTTGTTGCAGATGGAGGTGGGGTGGGGTGTATCCTGGTATCTAGTTAGGCATAGGGCTAGATTTTGCTGGGGAGATGCATCCTTCAGTTTGTGCATCTGGATCTTCCCTTCCTCTCCATATTCCTTTGACATCTCTCCCTGTTGTTATGGTAGCCTCCTTGCTGAGGCAGGATATTCTGGAGGTAGAATAAGATTACTAGGGCTTTTGAAATATCTTGAAATTTCTCGTAGTGTTCTACATTTAGAGCTGGAAGAGGCTATAGAGGTCATCTGGTCCTTTCCAGATGTTATTTTACGGAGGAAGAAACTGAGTCCCAGAGACGAGAAAGTGTCTTCTTAAAGGTCACATAGCTATTAAGGGACATTTCTGGGGCTGGAATTTAGGTACTGTGACACCAAATTAAATATTTTCCCCAACATACCATGCTTCCTTTGGACAATGGGACTTGTAATAATCTCACCCTGCCCCGCCCCACCCCCCCCAGCAGGTTTTTTTTTAACCCTTGCCTAGGGTTTGCTCAGATCTGAGGCAAAGAGGGCTTTATGCTGATAATGACTTTCTCATTTAGATAGCTCCCCTCCAGTTCACTTGCCTAGTTGGTAAGGCAGAAAAGGCTGTAAATTTAGGAGGGGAGTCAGCTTTCAGCCCAGATACTAATGGTTATTGTAATTTGGTGATTGGGGGTTGCCTCCAAAATCTTTGCTGTGGTGACATCTATGTGCAAGCAGGAATTTTCTTTCTTTTTTCTTTTGAGTGTTCTACTGTAAAGGATGACTGGATCATAGATAAAAGCTATAAAGAACTTGAGACCATTCAGTCCAACTCCCTCATTTTACAGATGAGGAAATCAGAGGTTAAGTGAGTTACTAAAGGTCTTCCAATTAGTAACCATCCAAGATGAAGTATGAATCCTGATCCTCTCACTGCAGGCTTTATGGTAGTACACTTTCTTCTAGACAAAGGGTGTTTCTTTTTCAGAGAAAAAGAAGCTAGGGCAAAGCAAATGAAGCCCAGCCTACATTAGACAAGCGGTTTAAAAAACAGAAGGCCAACATCCTTTGTGGTTTGGATGCTTTTAATATCTGATATTTCGTCTAGACCAGGGATGCCTGTTGAGGAAACTCCCTCACACTGTAACTTACAGTCTTGTGGAATTGCCTGATTTTCAGTGCTTTGTTGGGGCCATGCAGTCAGCCTGTGCTAGAGGTGGGCCCCCAGCCGAGGTCTTCCTGAATCTGAAGATGGCTCTATTCATTATACCATGTAGCTGTTGAGTCATTTTTCAGTTGTATCTGACTCTTTGTGACTTTATTTGGGGTTTTCTCAGCAAAGATACTGGGTTTGCCAGTTTCTTCTCCAGATCATTTTGCATATGAGAAAACTGAGGCAAACAGGGTGAAGTGACTTGTCCAGGATCACACAGTAAGTGTCTGTGGCAGGATTTAAACTTAGGAAAATGAGACTTCCTGATTTCAGACCCAGCACTCTCTTTACTGTGCTACCTATCTGGCAAATCACTGATAATGCTATGCTTCTGCTTTTTATAATTGCTTTTCTCCCCCAGACCTATCATTTCATTGGGATACAAAACCCCTTCTATCACCATAGACCAGTCATGATTCCAGAACTTTTCATCTTAAAAGAGTAGCCGTGACCACTGAGAAGTGAATGACTTAGCCAAGGTCACTCTTAGTCACCCAGTATATGTCAGAGTCAGGGCATAAGCCATGCTCTTGCTGACTTTCAGGCCAGCTCTTCACTACATATACCACACTGTCTCTCTTATCTGATGACAGGTGCTCATCAGCTGTCAGGGCATCAGCTCAGGGAGGAAGTGGCACCCCTCAGCATGAGACTTCTCAGGTTAAAGGCTTGCTCACCCCATCCTAATTCTAGTTCAAGGGGTCTGGAAGGAAGCCGAGCTGCAAATTCAACAATGTGATCTTAAAGTATAGCTTGTTGCCCAAATAAATCTGCAGAAGGGGTTAGGAACTGACAAGCTAAAACAAACAAACAAAACCAAAATAAAACAAAAACCCAGTTCACTGCTTTAAAAAAAAGTGGGACTTTCTACTGAAAAGATTTTCATCTGCAATCTGAGAGCAGTCCAGGATCTCTGTTAAGTGCTGACGAGAAAACATCATTTGTGACTCACATTATTGTTGTAAGTGCTAAGTATTTACTTTGTATTAACTTATTTGATCTTTTTAACTTGTTTTGTGAAGTTGGTTTTGCAATTATTACCATATACACATTTTAGAGATGAAGGAACTAATGCTCAGAAATATGAAACTTTTCCAAGGTGGCATCGCTAGCCAATGACCAAGCAGGGATGTGACTCTATGTCTTTTGATTCTCAAATCTACTGCTCTTTCTACCCACACCATGCTGTGTTCTTTTAGCTGAAACAGATTATCTAGGAAACTTATAGGCTAAACTAAAACATTGTAATCTAGTGACTACCTGATTTCTAGAAGTGTAGACATCTATAGACATTTGCCCTCTGAATATTTCTTGGTTTTCTTCTTGAGAATGTTTCCCACATCTAGATTGTGACTTTTTGCTGCTGTTGAGTCATTTTTTCAATTGTGTCTGACTCTTAGTGACCCCATTTGACGTTTTCTTGGCAAAGATACTGGAATAGTTTGCTATTTCCTTCTTCAATTCATTTTACAGATGAGGAAACAGGCAAACAGGGGTAAGTGACTTGCCCAGAGTCATACAGCTGGGAAGTATCTACCTTTGAATTCAGGAAAATGAGTCTTTCTGACTCCAGGACACTGTGCCACTTAGCTTTTAGCTACTATTAAAATGGGTAAAGAAGAGGAGAGAATGCTCATTGAGAAAAGAACAGGTAGGTTAGCACAGTAGAAAGCTCATTGGACTCAGAGTCAGGAGACCTCAGAATCTTGGTTTCAATATTTGATTCATTCATTGCTTATTGTTTGGCTCAATGACTCTAATGAGTATTGGGAACACAAAGACAGAAACTGAACAATCCCTGCCCTCAAGGAACTTATGCTCCATTAATTACATCATAGACACAGATAAGAAATTACGAAACACATACAAAGAGACTTTGGAGGGGGACTAGCAGGTGCAGGATGTTTTAGAGGTGAACTTAAGGGGAACCTTGAAGCAAGCCAGGCATTCTGGCAGACTGAGGGGAGGAGAGAGGGAGAGCTTCATTGTCAGAGCTAGAGAAGGGATAATGATATTTACAATACCTTTCTCACTGGATTGTTTCGGGGAAAGCCCTTTGCACATCTTAAAGTGCTTTAGGAATGTGAGCTATTGTTATGACTCCAGAGGGAGGGGGCAACATGAAAACATTCTACCAGGATGGGCATGAGGAAGCTATGATTCAGTTTGGGAGAGAACGGTGAGGTAAGGTTGACTAGGGTATTAGAAAAAAAAATAGACAGCATATGATTGTAGATGAAATATGCTGCACAGCTACCCTTTCCCATCCACCTTCTTTTACCTTCCTCCCACCTTCAGCCTTTTAAATTCCTCTTCACTCTCTGTTTTCAACCCAACCCTACTATTTATCCCACTTCTTTGTCCTTTACCTTGATATTCCTTGGACCCACTTCTACAGGCCTGGATCTACTGAAGGGATAGAAATAGGAACTCATGAAATGTCAGAGCTGGAAGCAATAACCATTTAGTACAATCCTTTCATTTTGCAAATAGGGAAAAGAGGCCCAGAGAGGAACCCAAACCAAACAGTTAGTTAATAAAGAAAACCAAGGAGGCCTTGTCTTGCAGTCTAATACTTTTCACACACTCTTGCCTCAATGACCCAATCTGTGTTTCTCTTTGCACTCAGTGGGCTTCTAGTGACCAGAAAGCATAAATTTGTCTACTCTTAGAATCTTTACTTGCCTTCAAAACTCAGCTGTAAAGCTTTAAAACTCATAAAAACTCATAAAACTTAAAAATTTTTTTTTTTTTTACTAATCATCTTGCCTTCTAGTTCCTACTCCCAGAGGCAGCTAGGTAGTGCAGTGGCTAGAGGACTGGCCTGGAGTCAGGAGGACCTGAGTTCAAATTCAGATTTAGATATTTATTATCTGTGTGACCCCTGGTAAATCACTTAACCTCTGCCTGCCTCATTTTCCTCCTTTGTAAAAGGAGAGGTTTAGAATAATTGATCTCCCAGATCTTCATCAGCTTCAAATTCTATGATCCTGTGAGTAGTAAATAGGAAGGTTCTTTGGAACGGCATCTGTAAAACTTAGACAATGTGATAAAATTAAAAGGATACAAGCTTAGCATGACCAGCTGTGAATAGAAGGAACACTGGGAAGTAGACAGGAGTTTAGAGGAAGTTATAAGCAAAAAAGTTCATGTCAGTTGTGCTGTTCACCTGGTATGGGGACACATAGCTAGCTAATGGGATTTAGTAATCTTAAGAACTTCCTTACCTCCCCCCTCCCCCTGAATTCATTCTAAGCAAAATTATTTTTGTGTTTCTGATTACCTATACTTTTGCATATCATTGGAAGTCTCTCCAATTCTCTGGTCTTCAATTTTACAATTTATAAAGTGAGGACAGCAATGTGCCTTTTTTTTTTTAACCCTGCAGGGCTGTTGTCCACGTGAAAACTTTGTAAACATTAAAATCTTATAGCTTTATGAGTTATTATTACTATTTCTGAATTCACTCTCCATTATAAATAAATCTCAATAGCTTTCCTTCTTTCAGGAGAATGTGGCAAAAAGGGAGATGTGAAGGAAGGATTACTTGTTGGAGTAAGAAACCAGGGACTAGCAGGATAGTGATAACCTAGGACTAGATTACACCTGGACCATGTCTGGGCCCTGGAGATCCCAGACACTAAAAGAGTAAGGGGTCATAATTATATTCTTGCACTCACCACTCCCCCACTCCCGCCCCACCTCTCACCGCTCCAGTTCCTCCAGCCTCTGGGATGTGAACCTTTCAAAAATGAGGAAAGATACCTGTGATGGGAATGGCGAAATCAGGTCTCTGTTTGGTTGTTTCTCTTTGTTTCTTCTTCCTTCCTTCCTTCCTCTTTCTTTCTTTCTTTCTTTCTTTCTTTCTTTCTTTCTTTCTTTCTTTCTTTCTTTCTTTCTTTCTTTCTTTCTTTCTTTCTTTCTTTCTTTCTTTCTTTCTTTCTTTCTTTCTTTCTTTCTTTCTTTCTTTCTTTCTTTCTTTCTTCCTTTCTTCCTTCCTTTCTTCCTTCCTTCCTTCCTTCCTTTCTTCTTTCTTTCTTTCTTAGGAATTCCTAAAATTTAGAGCTCTGCAAAAGTCAGATAGTCTACTTTGCATCATGGGAGGTATACCCTTGTCATAGATATCTCGGGGAAAATTCACGCATTAGACAGGAGATTGGATTGCATGATATCTAGGACATAAGATGCTGTGATTTACTTGAGTATTGTTGGGTAAGTGAAAGTGGATGTGAAGAACTCTCTGGACCTGTTCCTCTTCTCAGCTACTACTGCCAAAAAATCTTCCTAAGAATTCTAGGAAGACCAGTGGTGCTTCAAATGAAATACCAATGAGATTATCTTTTTTTTATGCCTAAATTATGCCAGAAACAAAAATAGACAATATGCTTTGCTGAACATTAATGTTTCTCAATTTGGCTTAAATCACATTCTCAAAGTACCAGTTTCATTTAATCAACTTTTATTAAACACTTACTCTGTGTTAAATAATGTGCCAGGTTGACCAGAGACAGCTGACTGATGACAAGAAGGTAGCATCTCCAGCAAATACTCTAGAACTCTTAGAGAATATGATGGATGATGACAAGATGGCCCCAAGGCCTTGCTTAGCCTGCCAGGGGATAATGTTGAGCTGTGGTGAGGTATAAAATGCCTGATCAGCACTTTTCAAACTGTTTCCTGTTTAAATGATATAGAGTGTCAACTTTATAGTGAGTAGAATAGCTGTTAGTGCCACTGAACTGGACAGCTAGATGGCATAGACTGCCAGGTTTGGAGTCAGGAAAACTCATCTTCATGAGTTCAAATCTGAACTCAGATACTTAGTCACTTAGCCCGGTTTTGCCTCAGCTCCTCTTTTGTAAAATGAGCTAGAGAAGGAAATGGTAAACCACTCCAATATCTTTGCCAAGAAAACCCCAAATGGGGTCATGACAAGTCAGACATGACTGAAATGACTGAATGACAAATAGGTATTGCTGACTACCTATTCTGCTTTCTTTCAATGCACATCTGTAAATGTTTTGTGTCAAGTGTTAGAGTATATAAAATAAATCTTTGCCCTGTATCTGGTACACATCGAGTACCTTTC
Organism: Bettongia penicillata ogilbyi; assembly: GCA_023548195.1. Taxonomy (NCBI): domain Eukaryota; kingdom Metazoa; phylum Chordata; class Mammalia; order Diprotodontia; family Potoroidae; genus Bettongia; species Bettongia penicillata. The sequence goes on along the minus strand of JAJHZJ010000039.1, from coordinate 4,406,848 downwards.
CTTCCTCCTCAGTCTTCAACACCAAAATGGCACAATGGATAGATTTTTTTACCTGGAGTCAGGAAGATCTGAGTTAAAATTTTGACTTACTAGCTATGTGAACCTTGGCAAATTATTTAATCTCCTTCTGCCTCAGTTTCCTCATCTATAAAATAGGAACAATAAACTTACCTACAAGAATCGTGAGGCTAAAATGAAATACTTAATAAAGTGCTTTGCAAACTTTAAGGCATAATATAAATACTAGCTACCATAATAATAAATGTTACTATTATTATTCAGCTCAAAAGAAGTGTGAGATGCACAAATTTAAGACAGGTTCCCTCCAAATGTTCTTACAGACTATTTGTGCCCAGCTTGTGGTATCGCATTCCTAGCTCATATTGGTCTGATCAGTTAGAGCTGGATACACTGTACCTTGACTCCAACAAAGTAATGTCATTATAGTTCGTTTTGAGAATTGACAACAACCAACCAGCTATTATTATCATTATCATCACCATTATCATTATGGACTCCAGATTCACCTTCCCAAATTATGTGCCACAGTGTCCAGGGTCTGTGAACTCTCAGGGTTGCTGGGAGATATTTTAAGCTTTCAAATGATACTTCGTTGTGATGCCCAAGGTACCTGATGTACTCAACATCTGTTGAGAATTACTTGATTGAGATTGTTCACAGTTTCACATTTCCAACACTGAACTATATTCCTTTTTATGACATTCTTGAACATTTGAGATGTGTTTTTATTTCTTTGCATTTTCATCTACATCAGTAACTTCTTGAATCTTCTTTTTTACAACTTATCTTTGTGAAACCAGATTTTTCATGGTATTCTTTTTTGTGATAAAAGCAACTACTGGGTGAAAATCAAGGCAAAATAGGAAATGAAGGTGTCCAATCTGATTTCAAGATTTGAGAAGTTGTGCGGTGCCCAACAGGTGCACACATCCCATTAGTGATGGTGGTTAAGAATTTAAAAAAAAAAGTCTTTCCTTTCAATTTATATATATTATTTTTTCAAAGGGTTATCAAATTGTTAGGACATACTTATTAAGTTGTTTGGAAATAAGTACTTAATGACTGGAACTGTTAGGTATTTCTTTTGACCTAGGGGTGCTGTGAAAAACATTACCAAGAAACTGTGAACTCCATGAGTTGAGAAAGTTTTGGAATCTACCTTCTAGATGTAAGCACAAATCTAAGCCTTAAGTAATATTTTTCCCTCAGCTACTAGGGTAGGGGACAGAGCAAGGGAAAGAGGGTGACAAAAGTGACCCTAACATTTTCATCAGAGGTTGGACTTGCTCAATTTGGAACACATGCATGAGTCAAGGGAAGAAAGGCCCCTGGGAGATGGGGGGGTGGGGGTGAAGTATGCTAATCTTTTGGATCAAGCAATGGTTTCTTAATGACAGCTAATGTATGTAAAGAGCTTTATAAACCCTAAAGCCCCATGTAAGCACAACTTATTATTATTGTTTCTTTTTATTATTATCAGTTATTATTTTGTCTCATTCCTTCCCTGCCACCGCTCATATGAAGAGATGAGTATTGACTGTACTTGAACCCAGGAGGCTTCATGCTAAGAAAATGTCATTGATTCCTTTGGGGTGATGAGCTAATGAGGCATGTTGGCATCCAGAAATGTCAAGTTAGGAGCAGGAAGGAGAATAAGGAAAGTACCTGATGGAACTAGTCAAATATTTAAATGGTTATTGGATAGTCCCTGCCTCTGAGAGAGAAACTGATAAAGAACAAGGATCTCAGAGCTAATCTTGGCCACCACTCTTACATCAAGAACACATTTTAGAAACTTGCCCTCTTCCCCTCTCTTCTACCATTAAAAATATAAGAAAACTGCAATAATTTTCTTATTATATATAATAAAAGGGTGCCATTCCTCCCCAAATCAGAGACATGTAGAGGAGATGGCAAGTGTGGTGTTTTCTCAGCTTTCATTTTTATGAACTCTTTACATAATTTGATATTATTGACCCCGTCTTCTTCTGGAGACTCTGTTCTCTGTAATACTGAACTTTCCTGATTCTCTTATCTCTCCTGATTCCTTCCAGGGCTCTGGCTCCTCCCACTTCTGCCCTTTAAGTGTTACCCAAGAATCAATCCTTAATCTTGTTCTCTCCCTTCGCTCTCTCTACTGGTGATCTCACCCACATCCATGGCTTCAGCTATGACTATTGCTGATGACTCTCAAACTTGAGTCCCTAGCTCTGATCTCATAGAAGGGAAATTATCTGTTCTGGGTAATGCCAAATTAGTGGTGGATGAGGCACTGTAGCATGCTACTGCTAGGTCTCAGTTTAGTAGTTGTTAGGGTGGGTCAAATTACTTCTCTTTCGTCCTACATTGGATCTTACTTCTGATTTTCTTATTACTGTAAGCGGTGTTATTATTCCTCCATGTCCCCAGGATCAGAGTCTTGGAGTTGGCTTGCACTTCTTCCTCTCCTTCACTTGCCAAAAATAATTAGGCATCAATTCTCCTTGTCTCTTTTGCTATCCCTTCCCTTCCATTTCTACAATTCCCATTCTAGTCTAAGCGTTCATCACCTCAAGCCTAGATTATTTTGAGTTTTTTTTTTTCATTTTGATCCCCTTTTCTCCATTCTCTTCCCCTTTGAATCCATTTTGTGTATATCACTTTCATATTTATCTTCTTAAAACACCATTTTAAAAATGTTATACCTAAGAGCCTTCAGTGGACTTTCATTTTAAAAATGTTATACCTAAGAGCTTTCAGTGGTCTTTATGATCTGTAGAATCAGTTCAAATTCCTTAGATTAGCATTCCAGGCCTTCCACAGTCTCGTTCTACCTCATCCATTGAAAGTTTTTGTCCACCTTCCCCCAATAAGGAGCCCTTTACTCCACCTTGGCTGGTCTTTTCTCTTCCCCCCTTGATGCCACTGGTCATTCTGTGACTCCATTTAGAAGGTGACCTCATTCCTCTCTTTGCTCTCTGCATGTCCAAATTCTATAGTTCTTTTAAAGCCTAGCTTAAATTCTACTTCCTTCATGAAGCATTTCTTGACTTTCCTGCTCATGCTTTTCTCTCTCCCTAGAATTCCTGAAATGTTAGACTCTGTTACCCATATGACTCTTAATTATTTACTGCTTTCCACTGCTGTTTGACTTTTAATGTGTATTCCTGGTTTTCCCAACTAGATTGTTTTATGCCTTGAGAGCAGGAACTGGGGCTTATTTGTGTAACTTACAAGTTCTCATATGGTGCTGTTCATAATGATCAATATTTGGCCATTTACTTCCTTGATGACTCAAGTTACTTTATTACTGCTCTGGGCTTTAGTTTTCTCATCTGCAAAATGAAGTAATTGAACTTGATCGGTAGTGAGCTGGCAAATGCTTAACAATTGGCTCTCTGAAAAGCTCAGTAGACTTTTAAATTTAATTTTTACTATTAACACTGTCTACATCATTTTCCTAAGTCCTCACAATTGATGAAAGGAAATCCAGCACTTATTTGTAGCGTTTGCATTTCTGAGGTCTAAATGTTAACACTGAAAATTTAACAATCAGTTCTGAGCATATTCCAGCACAGTTCTGAACCAGATGACTCAGTGAAGATACTACATATAGTACATGGTGCTTGGCCCAGGTAATAGGAGAGGCTGGTGCTCTTGGATCAATTGAGCTTTGGAGTTCTGAACTTCTGTGGAACTAAAATTGATTGGGCATTTGCTTTAAGTTTGGCAGCAATATGGTATGGTGTGCCCTGAGGAGCAGGGGACTATAAGCCTGTTGAAGAAGTCAAGTCATTCCAGATCAGAAATGGAGCTGGCCAAAGTTTCTGTGCTGATCATCAATGAAGTAGGGCCTGTGAGAAGCCACTACACTTCCAAGCCTGGGCAAGAGAAAGGAAACCTAGTCTTCAGAAAATCCAATCCAAACCAAACCAAAATATTGTTAACACATGTTGGTTGCCCTGAAGGAATGTTTTAAGTGTAGTCTGGTATGGTAAAATGAGATTGACTTCTTAGTCCTGGCTCTGTTCTCCTATTATCTGTGTGATCTTGTATGAATCACTTCAACTGTTTATTCAACTCTTATAGGAGGAATAAAAGGATTTAGATTTATAAAAATTTTAGATCTTTTCCTAGCCCAATCTCCTCCTATCCACTCTTTTTACAGGTGAGGAAATTGAGGCTCTAATAGACAAGTGACTAGTTCAAGATTATATAGTAAGCAATTGACGAGGAAGGAATCAATTTCAGATCCTCTGACTTTACCTCCATTGCTCTTTCCACAATAATGTGATGTTACTTTGGCCTACTTTATAGGTAAATTTTGATAGTCTAATGAAATAATAGATATGAAAGTACTTTGTAAACTATGTGCTATGTAAACATAAGTTATTACTGATGAGGGCTTAAAGGGGGGTGTGAGACCCCTACAAAGACCAGGGTACCAGGGGCAGGTCATTGGGAGAAGAATTCATGGACTCAAACATTGTTGAGGTCAAGGTAAAGATTTATTATGCTTTTTAGTGGGCAAGAGTTCTTAGGGAACCTGGAACTTTAGAGGGGTACAGATAAAGTTTATATAGGATATTCTACAGGAAACATACCAAATTTGCTAACTAGGTGTTTTGGAATGGGATTAGAGAGTGGTTAAGGAGTGGTCAGTTCTTAAAAGAACATGCACTTTTGATATCTACTGCGCAGGTATTTTATCCAAAATTCATCAGGAAATAGCCCAAGGTGGGGCTACCTGGAGGTGTGGTTTTAGGCCTGAAATATCACTAAGTCAACTAGCAGTCAGGGCTGGCTCAGAAATAGAAGGTTGCTCTCATCAATGTTGTTAGACAAGATAAATGTAAGGGAGAATATGCATGTCTAAGTCAAAGATACATATGATTGGTCAGTGAGGAGTAAATGTAGTTATGACCCAGTGTACAGCCTGTTAAGCCAGTACACAGCTGGTTCAAACTAATGAGTTCTATAGGTGCAGCTGGCTACTATAGCAGAAAGGGAGATAATGGTTTTTGCTAGGGCAGGCTTGGACTAGGGAGAAACTGCCTAGGATAGTATTTTGAGGCTAGGGAGAAATGTGATTTTTAAAGAGAAATGTGGTTTTAGAATTGGGGCCCAAGAACATGCACCCAAGCACCACATCATTGCTTCTTTAGTTTTCATCCAGTGGAGTGTAAGCTCCTTAAGGGTAGGGATTTTTTTTTCTCTTGTCTTTTTAGCCTAGTGCCTAGCAGACTGTATTCATGGGAACATAGATTTAGAACTGGAAGAGACTTTATAAAACATCTAGTCTAATCCCTCATTTTCAGATGAGGAAACTGGGACTCAGACATATTAAGTGACTATCACAGTGTCTTGCACATACTAGGTACTTAATAAATATTTTTAGAATTAAGTTGAATTACCATTAGTGTTGTCTCTAACTAGATTTTTAGTTTTTTCAGCATCCGAAGCAGCAGCAAAAGGCTTTGTGTTTCACTAATACACATCCACATCCTCTCTTTCTGCTGGTATTCAGAGTTGTTGGCAATGATTGGTGGTAGTTGGCTTTGAGGGTTGGAAAAGAATTAAGGGACTGGTGATGGTGTGATGTGAAGGCTGAGAAATCCATTCTTGCTCTCCGTAGGATCCACCATAGCTGTGAACAACCCCACCTCACATTACCCAGAGAAGTGAGGACTTGAAAACTTGGCTGGGTAGTTTTTTAAAATAGCCCATATAGTTTCTACTTTGGGGTACCCATAATGTCACTGAGGAGCTTCCCCAGGCAGTATCAGGCTAGGAATGACTCCATGGCTACTGAAGGTTGCTTTGGGAGGGGAATAGCCTACCTGAAATCCTCTTGCCACACAGTTCATAGGCATGATTCCAGTAAGTTAGGTATTTGAGGCAGAAGTCAAGTGGAATTAACAAAGTAAAACCTCTGTGGAGGAGGGCAGCAATGATGACAAGGGGCCTGGGGCATTAGGGATCAGTTTGAAGGAATTAGTGATGTTTAATTTGAAGTAGAAGAGATTTGAGGGGTGGTGGTGGTGGTGGTGAATGACTAATATCCTCAACTATTCATTGTAGTTTCTTGTACCCAGATTAGACTTGTTCAGCTTTTCGCAGAGGCTAGAACTAGGAGTCATAGGCTGGAGTTGTAGAGAGACAGATTTTTGGCTGAATGAAAAGGAAATTTTTCTAATGATTATGATATCTCAAAGTGGAATGGGATTTCCCAAGGGGTGGTAGGTTTCCCTTCAGTGGAAATCTTCCAGCACAGGATGCTGGAAGCACGTAGGATGATTATTGGCCAGGGATATTGTAGGAGAGGTTTCTGATCAGGTACAAGTTGGAGAGTAGAAACTCCTTGAACTCCGTTTCAACTTTGGGATTTTGTGAATAAGACACAAACGAGGAGAATTCAAGCAGCTGCCATATTAGCAAGACTTTAGTGGCTGTAAGCATTCCCTTGACACATTCTGAGCGTAGCATGCTTCCCCATACCCAGTATGTTGTATCAGTCTTGACAATTTATATACACTTGTAGAGCGGAAATCCTGGTAGGCAAGCAGAGATCTGTAGAGTAAGAATAAAGAATATTTCATGGAGGACCCCTCAAAGGTCATTGAAGAAAGGTAATCAAAGATTAGCTATAAAAGCTATTTTGTTTTTCTACTGACAAAGGAATATAAAAATATTTGGCACACTGGTTCCTTAAATTAAAAACAAATTATTGAATTTATTCAATAAATTTAACAGTTGATTGAATTTATTCAATAAATATAATGCATACTCATGAAGTTAAGGGGTTGGAGATGAAGAGGAAGAGGAAAAAGACAAAGAGACAGAAGGAGAAAGAAAATGATCAAGAAGAGGAGAGGAAGAAGCAAAGGGAGAAAGAGGGAGAAGATATCAGGGAGAGAGAGAATGGAAAGATCACTGAAATTGGAGCCTGAAGACATAGGTTCAAATCCCAGTTCCACCCCATTGCCTACTGGGCAATGGGTCACTTATCCTTTCTGGATCTCAATTTCCTTCACTGTAAAATGAGGGGTTTGGACTAGATGACCTGTATAGTCTCTTCCCACTCTAAATCCATGATCCTATGAAGAAAGAGAAGATGAAAACAGAGAGAAAGGATAAGGGAGATGTATGGATAGAAAGAAGGTGAGAGACTAGATATCAAAGTGAGTTTGGGTGCCAGTGACACTTGCAAGGTAGATTTCAAAGGATTATCTCTTATCAAGAGAGAACCTTCCTTAAAATTCAGATTTTACTGATAGTAACCACTATGTACAGGTATCCAAGTATTCCAGTCTTTCAACCTTTAGAGATTTTGAAATCATCCAAAACAACTCACCCAGCGAAGGGAGATCTAGCAGTGGGAACCATTCTGATTTAAGCAGGTTTTTAACATCTCTAGAGCTAGAGATGAAATCAAGCCAAAGGGTGAGATTTGACCCCTTCACCAATGATCCTGGGTGGCAGGTTCTTTAATTAAAATGATCTCTATCTTTCCTTCTCTTTTAATGTTTCCTTCTCTTCCATATCTCTCTTACTCTTCCCTTTCCCTCTTCTGCCTTTCTCCAGTTTCTCTTCCCCCTTTTCCTCTTCCATCTTTTTTCTTTACTTTTTTCTTCTTTCCCACTGTCTCCTGTCCTTCCCTGTGTGTTTCTCTCCCTCCTATCCCTGTTTCTCAATTATGCCTTTCATTTGCCCCTTCTATTTTTCATTCTTCCTCTTTTCTCTCCCTTCCCTAACTCCTTTCTCCTCTATGAACATTTTTCTTCTCTCTTTTAACTTCATTATCCTTCATGTATTTTTTATTCCCCCTACTTTCCTGTTCTTCAACATTTATGTCTTTTTCTTTTGGCATTTTTTTATCGCCCTTTTCCATTTCTTTCCCCTTTTTTCATTCCCTTACTTCTCTGTCCCTGTCTGTGTTTATATTTCTTGTTATGTAGCAAGGAGTGTTTAATGCTCACAGGGAGGAAAGGGGAAAAAACCCCAAACATTTCTGGTGTCTTCTCCCCCTCCCCTACCTGATTCCTGCCAGGAAAGGAAGTAGGAGGTTAAGACCACAGGCTGGCTACTTTGTTCTTGTCAGAGAGAGTGAATTCCAGCATCTGCTCTCTTAAATAGTGCTAATCTAGGATAGATGTGTCAAAGGTGTATCCTGTAAATGCACCACAGTCTGGACCAAATCAGATTAAAAATGTAGTTAGGAAATATTTAACAAAATAAATAAAAATATAAAAAATCCATAATGTTTATTTGTGGTTTTCTAAGTTAATATGTATTTCACAGGGATCCTTATGTACAGGTTAGTACCTCTTGTTTATATTTTTTTGATATCACTAGTCAAGGGGATTTAATATTTAGGTTCAAGCTAACCATCTGATTTCTATATCTTAATGGGAAAAATGGCCCCCAAGCTTTATATCCAAGATTTACCCTCCTTTCCCAACAAATACAATGTTCTACCATGAATACACATAGCAAACAGCAAAGAAATCCATTTATCCAAGTTGATAGCAAAACAGAAATCAGAGAAAGTATACATATGAGGAAGTATACATATGAGAATATTTTCCAAACAACACAGATTGAAGTAGCCCTGTCATTGGGAGCAAGATATCCTAGCTCAACCAAAAGAGAGAGTTTCAGATCTCATCTAAGGGAAAAATTCCTCAAAGTTTTTGGTATAGAAAGATGAGGATAGGAATATGATAGAGACTGCCTATTCCTTTCATATCCATTTCTTCCAAGGGTCTTTTTTATTTCCCAGCAATCTGAGGAGAGATTGGAATGGCATACCTTTCCTTTCAAAACTCAAAGCCAGAAGAACCCCAAAAGACTGTGCATCTCTCTTCCCCTACTCTCATTAACTCACCCACTCCTTTCATACAGGTTCAGGGCATTGATCTCCAGCAACAGGGAGAGCTAAGGTTGACTGGGTGGCATAATGGATAGAATACTAAGTCTCAAGTCAGGAAGACCTGGATTCAAATCTGGGCTTTGAAACTTACCAGGTGATACTGGGCAAATGACTCAATCTTGTTTGCTTCAGTTCCTTATCTGTAAAATGAGCTGGCCAAGGAAATGGCAAACCACTCCAGTATCTCTGCCAAGAAAACCCCAAATGGGGTCACAAAGAATCAGATATGGCGGAATAACAACGAGAAAAGAGTAGTATATTGACAGGCTTTGGGATTCTCAGGTCACTCTTTCCTCCCCATCTCCATCTTTCTTTTCTGTCCCTTCTCTCTCTTTCTTTCCTGATATTGCCTCTCTTTCTACTTTCTTACCTTTCACTGTCTCCCTCCTTTCTCTTTCCCTGTCTCTTTATGCTTCCTTCTTTGCCTTACTTCTCTTTCTTTTGTTTACCTTTCCCCTTTTCTATCTTTTCCTTTCTTCCTCTGTCGTTTCTTCTTTGTCTTTTTCCTTTCTCCTTCTCTTCCTCTCTTCCTTTCTATCCTTTCCCTCTTTCCCTTTTCTTTCTCTCCTCCTGTCCTCTGCTCTTTGTCACTTTTGCCCATTTTCTCACCCTCTCTGTGTGTCTTTCTCTTTTTTATGCCACTCATCTCTCTGTGTCTCTCTCTGCCCATCTCTGATACTCTCGGCTTGTTTCTCTCTGCCTCTCCTTTTGCTGCCCTTTGTTCTACCTCTTTGTGTTTCCTTGTGCCTGAGGCCTGTCTTTCTCATCTTTCCAACCTCACACCCTACCTTCTTCACTTGAAAATAACAGCAGCAACAAAAACACCAGTACACAACTCGGCTAGACAAAAACCAGAGCGCTACAGTGACCTCGAAATCATCATGATTAAGCAGAAACAGAGGGAAAGCTGTTAAAACAGCTGAGAGGGGTCTGATAACCTTTAGCCATATTAGGAACAGAAGAGCTCATTTCAGAGGGGTTTTCTTGTTTGATGTCTTCTCTGGCTCTATGGAACACTGCATTTTGCTTTTCTGTTGTTGGTATTTAGTCATGTTTAGCAGTCATGTTTAACTTGTTGTTACTCTGTTTGGTGGGTTTTCCTGGGAGAGATACTTCATTGGTTTGCATTTTCTTCTCCAGGTCATTTTACAGATGAGGAAACTGAGGTAAACAGGATTTTGCCCAGGGTCACACAGCTAGTAAGTGTCTGAGGCTGGAGTTGAACTCAGGTCTTCCTGGCTCCAGGCCCAGTACTCTATCCACTGGGCCACCTAACTAATCTGTTAATTTGTTTGGGTCTCCATTGCTATTTAAACCTGAAAGGGAGAAGTTTCCAGTGAAAGGAATTTGGGACAGAATGAAAAGCAAAGTAGTCTCATAGGAGGGAAAAAGTGAAGGAATGGATAAACTCATCTATGGAATCCACCCATTTTCACAGAACTGGTTGTAACAGCTTGCATGAGAAAGGGAGGTGCATTCTCAGAGGAGCCTTCTCCTGGATCTGCTCTCCTCTCCTGCCCTTCCTTCTGTCACAGTGCCAGGGGTTGAAAAGGGAACGAAGCTTAGTGGGAGGGGCTGCCTACGAGTCTGGGATTCTTTTTTCTCTCTCTTCTCCAGCCACAGCCCATTCTACAGAGAACCCCTACTACTCCAGCATCCCAGGGGCTGTTCAAGTGAAGATGTCATTTTTACATCTATCTGAGACTCTCAGGAGACACATTCCATTCAGTTGAGATATTACTTAAAGCTGCAGTCTCACTCAATTCACTTTGTGTACCAGTTTAACACTTCTAAATGGGTTCTGTCTCCCAGGCTCTGTGCTGTCACTTTTCTCTCAGTTACCCCTCTTCTAGCCCTATTTTTTTTTAAAGCAGAATTTGCGATTTTATCTGTATAGAGAGCAACTGATGAGGAACTTCCTCTATCAAAGTTGATCAGTAAATCTTAGTGTCAGAGAGTTGCCCAGGGCACTAAGAAATCAAGGGATTTCCCAAAGTTTCATAGCCAGTAGGTGTCAAGGGAGGGCTTGAAGCTGGGTCTACGACTTCAAGCTTGTCTAACCACTACTCCATGTGATCTGTTATATTTGATGCTACTTAATAAATTGTTAAATTATCTATGTAATAGGTGGTTGAAGCTAGGGGAGACAACCCTGACCCATCTTATTCTGCCTCTGAAGTCTTAGAATGGAACAAGTTCTGGATTCAAAATACAGTATCTTGAACTGTAGGACCAATAGATGGTTCAGTGGATAGAGCACCAGACCTGGGATCAGGAAAACTCTTTTTCCTGAGTTCAAATCTGGCTACAGACACTCATTAACTGTGACCCTGGGCAGGTCAATTAACCCCACGTTGGAGAAGAAAATGGCAAATAATGCCAGTATCTTTGCAAGAAGTCCCCCAAAATGGCATCACAAAGAGTGGGACATGACTGAAAAATGAAGCTGTAGCTTCAGGTCAAAGTAAATCTCTGAAAGAAGCTGGGAACGGTTGTTCTAAAATGCACTTTATTGGGGCCTCCCTCTTCCCTAATATAGGATCATAGAAATTAAGAGCAAGGTGGGTCCTTAGAAATCATCCTATCCAACTCTCTCATTTTACAAATGAGGAAATTATGAGTCAGAGACAGGAAAGGTCTCCCCAGATCACACAGGTAGTAACTGTCAGGGTCAAGATTTGAATCCAGGTCTTCTGACTCCCAAATTAGCATTCTTCATAGTACTCTACTGACTTTCTTTGAGTCTCTGTTTTGTTTGGTTTGCCCCTCCTAGTTTCTTCCTTACGTCTAGGCTCAACTTCCTTTCAGTCCCTTAGTCCCATGGAGAAATAGGATCTTCTCTTTCCCCACCATGGAAAGTGATTTCAGAGGCACATGGCCTGAATACTCTGACCTGCCTTTTTCACTATCCCTATTAACTAAGTAAGGGCAGCTAGGTGGTGCAGTGGATAGAGCACCAGTGGAGGAGTCAGGAGGACCTGAATTCAAATTTCACCTTAGACACTTGACTCTCACTAGCTGTGTGACTTTGGGCAAGTCACTTAACACCAATTGCCTCATCCTGGGTCATCTCCAGTCATCTTGATGAATATCTGGTCACTTGATTCAGATGGCCCTGGAGGAGAAGTGAGGCTGGTGACCTGCACAGTCCTCCCTCCCTCAAAACACACCATTAGTTCTCTGATGGCATGGTCTTCTTTGGCAGTGAAGGACTAACACACATTAACTAAGTATCAAAATTATTAGTGCAACCTGGGTTTTCCCTTTGCTCTTTTTCCCTCCTTCTGAAGGTCTTACTTTCCAGTGTTTTTCAGTAGACCGACTTCCTCTTCTTCTGAATCAGTTTGCCCTTGGTTCCCTTTTTCTTTTCTTCCAAAATGTCCTTTCCCAAGATCTCTAAATGATCTATTCTTTCTTCAGAACTTTGTCTTTTGCCGTCTTCAGTATCACCAATCTGTCATGGAATTAACTTATCTCCTCCCCTCCAAGATTTAGTCAATTATTTTGAAATGTAAATTCTTTATTTACACTCCCTATTGCATCTGTCTGCTCCTTTTTTATAATCCAATTTTATTTTATTTTCAGTTCTGAATTTTTTTCCCTTCTTCTCCTCTTCCCCCACTCGTTGAGAAGACAGGAAAAAGAAAACTCATTACTAATATGTATAGTTATGTGAAACAAATTTCTGCTTTAGTTATGTCAACCAAAAGGAGGAGGAGGAAGAAGAAGAGGAGAGCTGCTATAGATATTTTTGTACAAATAGGTCTTTTTTCTCTTTCTTTGATCTCTTTGGGGGAAAAGAACTAGTACTAATATCACTGAGTCAAAAGGTATGTACAAAGCACAGTTTAATTACTTTTGGGTCATAGTTCCAAACTGCTTTCCAGAATGGTTGAATAGCTCCACCAACAATGCATTAAAATTTCTGACATCTCCTCTAATATTTCTCATATTTATTTTTTTTGTCAGCTTAGTGTGATGGTAATGAGATAATATCTGAGAATAGTTTTAGTTTGTATTTATCTTTTATGATTTAGACCATTTTTCATATGACTATTGATAGCTGTGATTTATTCCTCTGAAAACTGCCTCTTCACATCATTTGACCATTTATCAATTAGGGAATGACTATTCTTACAAATTTGATTCAGTTCCCTATATGTTTTGGAAATTAATTCTTTTTTTTTAAATATAAATTTATTTATTTAACTTTTTACATTCATTTTCACAAAATTTTGGGTTCCAAATTTTCTCCCCATTTATCCCCTCCCCCCACTCCAATACACCGAACAATCTAATTTTCCCTATCACCAATCTACCCTCTCTTCTATCATCCCTCCCTTCTCTTGTCCCCATCTTCTCTTTTGTCCTGTAGGGCCAGATGACTTTCTATTCCCCATTAACTGTATTTCTTATTTTCTAGTAGCAACAACAATACTCAACAGTTGTTCCTAAAACTTTGAGTTCCAAATTCTTCCCATCCCTCTCTCCCCACCCCGTTCCCTTTGGGAAGGCAGGCAATTCAATATAGGCCATATCTGTGTAGTTTTGCAAATGACTTCGATAATAGTTGTGTTGTGTAAGACTAACTGTATTTCCCTCCATCCTATTCTGTCCCCCATTGTTTCTATTCTGTCTTTTGATCCTGTCCCTCCCCGAGTGTTGACTTCAAATTGCTCCCTTCTCCCATTGCCCTCCCTTCCATCATCCCTCCCTCCCTGCTTATCTCCTTCTCCCCCACTTTCCTGTACTGTAATATAGGTTTTCATAACAAAATGAGTGTGCATTTTACTCCTTCTTTTAGTCGAATGTGATGAGGGTAAACTTCATGTTTTTATCTCAGCTCTCCTCTTTTTCCCTCCACTAAAAAGTCTCCTGCTTGCCTTCCGAATGAGATATAATTAACCCCATTCCATTTTACCCTCTCTCCTCCCACTACATTTCTCCCTCACCGTTTACCTTCATTTCTTTTAAGATATGGTCCCATCCTATTCAATTCACTCTGTGCTCTCTATCTCTGTATGTGCATGCATGGGTGTATGTGTGTGCGTGCATGCATGTACATGTGTATGTGTGTGTGTGTGTGTGTGTGTGTGTACATCTGTGTGTGGTCCCACCAACTACCCAGATACTGAAATGTTTTAAGAGTTACAAATATTGTCTTTCCATGTAGGAATGTAAACAGTTCACCTTTGGTAAGTCCCTTATGACTTCACTTTGCTGTTTACTTTTTCATGCTTCTTCTCATTCTTGTGTTTGAAAGTCAAATTTTCTTTTCAGCTCTGGTCTTTTCATCAAGAATGCTTGAAAGTCCTCTGTTTCATTGAAAGACCATATTTTCCCCTGAAGTATTATACTCAGTTTGGCTGGGTAGGTGATTCTTGGTTTGAGTCCTAGTTCCTTTGCCTTCTGGAATATCCTATTCCATGCCCTTTGATCCCTTAATGTAGAAGCTGCTAGATCTTGTGTTATCCTGATTTTATTTCCACAATACTGGAATTGTTTCCTTCTAGCTGCTTGCAATATTTTCTCCTTGACCTGAGAATTCTAGAATTTGGCCACAATGTTCCTAGGAGTTTCTCTTTTTGGATCTCTTTCAGGCGGTGATCGATGGATTCCTTCAATGCTTATTTTGCCCTCTGGTTCTAAAATCTCAGGGCAGTTTTCCTTGATAATTTCATGAAAGATGATGTCTAGGCTCTTTTTTTGATCCTGGCTTTCAGGTAGTCCCATAATTTTTAAATTGTCTCTCCTGGATCTATTTTCCAGGTCAGTTGTTTTTCCCATGAGATATTTCACATTCTCTTCCATTTTTTCATTCTTTTGGTTTTGTTTGGTTATTTCTTGTTTTCTCAGAAAGTCATTAGCTTCCATCTGTTCCATTCTAATTTTGAAAGAACTGTTTTCTTCAGTGAGCTTTTGAACCTCTTTTTCCATTTGGCTAATTCTGCTTTTGAAAGCATTCTTCTCCTCATTGGCTTTTTGAACTTCTTTTGCCAATTGAGGTTGCTTATTTTTCAAGGTGTTATTTTCTTCAGCATTTTTTTGGTTCTCCTTTAGCAAGGTGTTGACCTGCTTTTCATGCTTTTCTTGCACCTCTCTCATTTCTCTTCCCAGTTTTTCCTCCACCTCTCTCACTTGATTTTCAAAGTCCTTTTTGAGCTCTTCCATGGCCTGAGCCCACTGGATATTTATTTTGGATTTTTGGGATACAGTAGCCTTGACTTCTATGTCTTTCCCTGATGGTAAGCATTGTTCTTCCTCATCTGAAAAGATATCTGTTCCCCAAGAAAATAACCTTATATGGTCTTATTTTTTTCCCTTTTTGGGCATTTTCCCAACCACTTACTTGACTTTTGGGTCCTTTATCAAGAGTAGGGTATACTCTGGGAATCTGTAAGATCTCAGTCCTTCCAAGGTGGCACAATCAAGTGTGTACTGCTCTGGATGCAGAGAGGGATTTCTGTGTCCAGAATCTTAGCAGAGGTTCCTCTCCTCAGTCATCTGGCCTCCAGTTCCCAAGTCAGCACCAGGGGCTGATTTTCAGATAAGCTGGATGGGCAGGGCCACCATTCAGTGTGAGACAAAGACTAGCTTGCCCAGGGCCTCCACACAAGGTGGAGGCAAGAATCAGCTCTTCAATGCCCCCAAGGGTTTTTACGCTCCAAAAATATATGCGGCTGCTGAGTGCAGCCTCTGAGGCAGCTGCCCGCTGCCGGAGCTATGGGAAGGCCCTTCTCCTTTCCTGGCTGTCTTGATAAAACCCCGTCACTGACCCTTGGTGCCCGTGGGCTGAGGGATCTGAGGACTTGCTACCATTATGACTGGAGGTTCCGCCCCCGAGCTGTTCTCCTCCCAGGGTCTTGTTGCGCTGCCACCAAGGCTGGGCTGGGCTCTGTGCTCGGCTCCCACGTCTGACACAACCAACATTTCCATGGTCCTTTCAGGTCACCGTGGACTGGAAATCTCCTCCACTGTGTTGTTCTCCACTTCTGCTGCTCCAAAATTTGTTGATAGTCCCTCTCTACAGGTGTTTTATGGACTGTGGGGAAGACCCTGTGTAAAGTGTGTCTTTCTAGTCTGCCATCTTGGCTCTGCCCCTGTCTATGGTGAATTCTTTATAGTTTTTTTCATTAGTTTTTGTTTAATAGTGAATTCTTATCTTAAGAGCTAAGATCTTTGGATTTATCTGAATGTTAGGTTACAATGATAATTTGTTTCTATTTATTGTATACCTGATCTATTCCATTGATCAACTACTCTTTTTCTTACTTAGTCCAAATTGTTTTCATGATTATAGCTTTGTGATCTAGTTTGGGATCTGGTACTCAAAACTCCCTTCCTTCTCATTCCTCCTCCCCCAAAACCCCCCACCATGAATTCTCTTGATATTCTTGGCCTTTTTGTTTGTTTGTTTCTTCAAGGAATCTTGTTATTTTTTCTGGCTCTATGTTAATCCTTTGATGGCATGACTGGCATAGTACTGAATAAATAAATTAACTTAGCATTGTAATTTTTATTTCATTTGCTCAGTCCACATCTGAGCAATTAATATTTCTCCAATTATTTAGATTGTTTTGTAATTATATTTATATAATTCCTCTGCGTGTTTTGGTAGGTAGACCCATAAGTGTTTTATATTGTTTGTAGTGATTTTAAATGTAATTTCCCTTTTTATCTCTTTTTCCTGGATTTTATTGATAATATGCAGAAATTTAATGATTTTTGTGGGTTTATTTTATAACATATAACTTAATTATTTTAAATAATTATTATAAATATTTAATACTATATAATAACTAAATATTAATAATTAACTTAATATTTTATAACAATTTCAATTAATTCGTTAGCTGATTCTCTAGGGTTCTCTATGTAAACCATTTTATCATGTGCAAAAAAAGTAAAATCTTTTTCATCCAAATCTTTTAATATCAAAGGAATATAAATTTTGATTGCTGAAACCTCACAAGATATCTTGAGGCTTGAGGGCTAGATTTTTTTCTCTTCCCTACTTATTTATTGTATCATTTAAAAAATGTAACAATTAACTCTTTTGTCCCATGTAGTTTTATTTATGATATCTTAACATAGTTCTCTAGAAAATCAGACTTTGGTAAAACCCATTGGGATTCAAATGGAGCTACTTGATCATTCCTTAAACTGAAATCATTCTGGCTCTTACCAATTGACCAATAATAATAAGATCAGGCCAAACCTCACTTGACCATTATTTGGGTTTTAATGGCTCAGAGTAAGAAGAAATAGCAATTGCTTCTGTTCTGGGCAGAAACCATGGTGTTTTTCCCCTCCCAGTTTAATTTATTTTTTTCTGAGTAGGCAAACTAGGTCATCTTTTGCCTCATTTCTTACGTAACCTTAAATCACTGAATGAGTGTTGTCTCAGACAAACTGAGACCTGGGAAAGACCTTAGCTTAGAAAGACCAAGGTCTCCCACTGCATCTGGGGTCATCTACAATCATCCTGACCTATGTCTTGCCACTGAACTCAAATTACCCTGGAGGAGAGATTAAGGTTGATAACTTTGCATAGTTCTACCTCACTTAAATCCAATTCACTTGCAAGTCAAGACATCAACCTCCTAATGTCAATGATCCTCTTCAACAAGAGGGACAAGAAACAACAACTACTTTTGTTATTAATATGGGCAATTATATTTATAGTTTTCCTAGTATTGAACTAACTTTAAATTTCTTTGTGATATATTGCTGTAGTCTCCTTACTAGTATTTTATTTATTCATTTTTTGGTATCAGTATTCATTAGGGCATGTGGTATATAGTTTCCTTTCTGTTTTTTCTCTCAAAATTTATTAATTTATTTGTTTTCAGTTTTCAACAATTACTTCCGTAAGTTCCAAATTTTTCCCCCTTCCCTTGCTAAGATGGCATGCAAACTTATATGGGTTCTACCCATGCATTCCTATTAAACATATTTTCACATTAGTCATGTTACACAGAATAATTAAAATGAATGGAGAAACCATGAGAAAAGCAAAACATATCAAAGAAGAAAATGTTCTGCTTCATTCTGCAATCTGATTCCATAGCTCTTTCTCTGGATGTGGATGGCATTTTGCATCATGAGTCCTTTGGAAATGTTTTAGGTCTTTGCATTGATGTGAAGGGCTAAGTCTATCAAAAATAGTCTTCACACATTGTGGCTTTTACTGTGTATAATGTTCTCCTGGTTCTGCTCACTTCACTCAGCTTCACTTCATATAAGTCTTTCGAGGTTTTTCTGAAG
This sequence comes from Bettongia penicillata ogilbyi, assembly GCA_023548195.1. Lineage (NCBI taxonomy): Eukaryota > Metazoa > Chordata > Mammalia > Diprotodontia > Potoroidae > Bettongia > Bettongia penicillata. The sequence continues at coordinate 4,388,649 of JAJHZJ010000039.1, read as the reverse complement.
TCTGCTTTTTCATCTTTTCTCACAGCACAATAGTATTCCATTGTATTCATATACCACAACTTGTTCAGCCATCCCACAATTGATGGGCATTCCCTTGATTTCCAGTTTTTGGTCACCATAAAAAGAGCTCCTATAAGTATTTTTTACATGTGGGTCCTTTTCTCATTTTTATGATCTCTTTGGCCTAAAGTCCTAGAAGTGATATTGCTGGGTCAAAGGGTATGCACATTTTTATAGCCCTTTGGGCATAATTCCAAATTGTTCTCCAGAATGGTTGGATCAGCTCCCAGCTCTCCTAACAATGAATTAGTGTTTCAACTCTTTCACATCTTCTTCAACAATTATAATTTTCCTGTTTTGTCATGTTAGCCAATCTGACAGGTGTTATGTGGTACCTTGTTAGCAATATCATGTTAGATTATGGGTTCTAATACTTTCTGCTGTCCTCTTCCATCTTATGGTTGCATTCAAGCCATTAACATTTGTGGTTATGATTCCTAACTGTGTGTTCCCTCCATCTTATTCTCTTTTATACTTTCCATTTTTTCCTGGTCTCTTTCTTGTCTTCATATTCTTTCCCTGTAGCACTACTGCCACCCTAATTTAGGACATCACCATTTCACTTCTTATATACTGCAAAAGTCTCTTAAATAATCTCTCAGCTTTGAGATTCTGCTCCTTACCAAATTCATTATTTATCTCATTGCCACTATCTCTTCCTTACCACCATTTCTCATATATTATGCCTCTCCTCAAAAGCCCTGCCTATATGAGACATCGAAAAGAAGAAAATTTAGGGAAACCATGTTAAGTCCCTCCCTAATGTCTTGAAATATGTAAAGTGCTATCATGGGGTGTAGAGATTGACTTGTTTTGTGTGGTCTCAGAAAGCAGAACTAGAAACAACATGTGAAAGTTGTGAAGAGGTTTTTTCCACATAAGGAAAATCTTCCTAACAATTAGAACTGTTCACAGTTGGAAAGGGCTTTGCTGCTACCAAAATTCTGTAACCTAGAGCTGGATCTGTTTGAGTGTGATGTAGAAGGGGTCCTTTGTCAGGTGTGGGTTTGACTAAATCACTTCATAGATTCCTTCTAACTTTTAGATACTGTGACTCTCCAGAGTCTTAGCTTAGTCTCTTTCTCCCAAATGATCTCACAATGCTCCAGGCTGTTCCCTAAATAATCATGCATGTTCTCTCCTTTCTTCTTCTGGTTGTCATTGTTAAAATCCTGTTCTCCTTCCCCCCTGTATTCTCCCTCATTCTCATCACCCTCAACCCAATTTTCTCAACTTCACACTCTCATGCTTCCCACCCCTTCTACTGTGCTCTCTGGAATTCCATTCAATGACAGGTTCACAATCTTCCTTCCTTAACTCATACCTTTATATTAGACTTCAACATCTATCTATCTGTCTATCTATCTATCTATCTATCTATCTATCTATCTATCTATCTATCTATCTATCTATCTATCTATGTATCTCTCTATCCATCTATCCATTCATCTATCCATCCAGCCTCCCTCAAACACTCTAACTTTCAAATTCTCTTAATATAGAGTTGAGGAGGTTTGGAATGTAAAAGTCCTATGTAGGGAAAGGTACCAATCTCCTTTATCTGTCACATGCTGTCAAGGGGTAAAACCTGAGGGGCAGGGCACCAATTCACAGTCCTAATTTTGGTAAGGTGAGTGGTTCCCAGTTGGACCTTTGTTCTCTGTATTCCCTAAATCAAACATTCGTAAATTAGGTGCGGCTACAAATTTGGGTGACAGCTTATATTTCTGAGAGGAGAAGTGGAATGATTGGGAAACATAGGACAACCAGAGAAATCTAAAATTCATCTCATGAGGGGTATACAGATACATAGGAAGTGACCTTTACTGAGGAGAGATATACAGTGCAGGAGCTGTCAGGGAGGATGGACACATACAAGGCAATCTACTTTGGTGCTGGGTGGAGTTAAACCCCTATTATGGGGAACGTAGATTTTGATAAGTTTCTTATCTAGGCAAAACAGGACCAGTTATTGAGGGAAGGAAGTGAAGACCCTGGACTTGATGAATGGGATTGTTTCATGCTGGGGAAGTCAGGGGAAGTCAGATTCCTGGAGAAGGGGGAATTGATATTTAAACCCTTTGTCAAAGGAGAAAGGGACTCTAGATTATTACTACTAGTCTTCTGACAGACTAATTGGCTTAAAAAAAAACTTCATATAGCAGTCCAGGAGGTTACTGTATTCCTTACATTCATTTCCCATGACCTACTCCTCCAACTCACTTTGGCTATACATTAGAAATGGTCATACCTTTGATCTTGTCACCCATAAGTGTCCCATTTCCATGTTTGTGAACTCTGAAATCCCCTTATTTGATAATAATTTATTGTCATTCCATGTCCCTCTGCCTTGCATTCCCTAACCCTGCTCTTCATCTTCACTCTTCAGTTCTTTTCAGGCCATCACTCCTACACTGGTTGCACTCTTCTCTCTTCCCCATATACACTCGGTAATTCAGTTCAACCCCACAATGTCCTTATCTTGAGTCCTTTCTGACCCCTCCTTCTCAGAATCCTTCTCAACCTTCTCAATCTCCTGGAACTCTATCCACTTCACAACTGTGGATCCTGTTTTGTTTTTTTACTGACATCTGTCTTGAATTTCATCAGCTCCCTTGGATGCAATTAGCATCTCTGTGCAGAAGGTTCTGAGAGCTCCTAATCCAGACCTAGCCTTTCTCCTGACCTTTAGTCTCTAACTGGATGTCTCACAGATATCTTAACTCAGCATGTCTCAAACTGAACTCATTATTGTCCTTCCTTCCCCAAATCCTCCACTTTTCCTAACTTACCTATAACTGTTGAGAGTATCACCATTTTCCTAGTAACTCAGGTTCAAAATCTAGGTATGTAACTTGATTCCTCACTTTATCTCTCTTCTTTCCCCCAGATCCAGTTTGTTGCCAAGTAATATTCTTTTTTCATATCTCTTGTATATATATCCTCCCCACCCTCCTTTCTACCTAAAACTGTCTCCACCTGGGTGCAGGCTCTTATTATCTCCTTCTAGCACTATTTCAATAGCCTTTTGATTGATCTTTCCTCACTCTATTGGATTGTTACTATCAGCATTTTAGTCTACAGAGCCATTGTGCTGACCTCATTGTTATATGCTTATGAAACATGAATACTCTACAAGCGCCATGCCAGGAAATTGAATCACTTCCATTTGAACTGTCTTAGGAAGATTCTGAGGATCAGCTGGTAGAAGAAGGTACCAGACACTGAAGTCCTTGATCGAGCTGAACTGCCAAGTATTCAAACTATGCTTCAGAAAGCACAACTCCGTTGGGCTTGTTTGAATGCAAAATGTATGCTTGCCAAAAAGACTATTTTATGGAGAAATCACATGGGGCAGGCAACCACATGGTGGCCAGAAGAAGCAATACAAGGACACTCTCAAGGTCTCTCCCAAGAACTTTAAATTTGACTGTGCAACATGGGAGACATTGGCACAGGACCACTCAGCATGGTATTCCCACATCAGAAAGGGTGCTGTGCTCTTTGAGCAAAGCAGAATTAAGATAGCACAAAATAAACATAGGATGCACAAATTTGGGATACTCACCCCAAATATTCACATGGACTATCGGTGCCCAATCCAATCTGTGGTAGAGCATTCCAAGCTTGTATCGGTCTGATCAGACACAGTTGGACACACTGAAATTTCACTTTATCATGGTGATGTCATTTTGGTCCTCTTTGAAGATGAGGGACAACAATCACTCTATTCCATTCTCCACTTAGCTATCAAATACCTTTTTCTCAAACTCAGCTTTGACCATGTCCCTCCTTTATTCAATAAACTTCAGCAGCAAATACAAAATCCTCTGTTTAGATCCTTCATATCCTCTCTCTTTCCTGCCTTTCCACTCTTACACCTTATTTCCCTCCATGTCCTCAGTGATTGAGTGACATTGATCTCCTTCTGTTCCTTGTACAGGACATTTCCCAAGTCCATGAGTTTTCATTGGCTGACCCCATGCCTAGAATTCTTTACCTCCTCATTTCCGTGAATACTTTGCTGTAAGTTAATTGTGACTACTAAAAATAAGAAGCAGGGCCTTGTCAATTTAGATCTGTAGAATACCTTTGAACATAGGATATTAGAACCCAACATGCCAGTGTAAATGCTTGAGGTGTGATACGTAACCATTATCTAATCAGATTATAACAACTACCCTGTGAAGTATGTATTAAGGATATTATTACCCCATTTTACAGATCAGATAACTGAGACTTGAAGTCAGTGACATGCCAATGGTTACAAAGCCAGTAAGTGTCAGAAGATATTATTTCAACATTCAAAACCTTGCTAGATGTTTGTGCAGATACAAAGTTTATTTAAGACAGAGGTTCCAATTCTCATGGAACTTACAAGCTAGTTTTGGCATAAAGCATAAACAGCAATAATTATAAGATTATTTATTATTATTATTACTGTTATATTACTTGACTATGAATTTCTTGAAGCTTGAGACCTTCTCATAGACATAGAAGCACAGAAACAATGGGCTGAAAGGAATCTTAGAACATAGTATGTCAGAGCTAAAAGACTTCAGAATTCATGAAGTTCATTCCTCTTCACAGGGATAAAAGTGAGACATATACCTCTTTGTATCCTAAGTGCCTGTCATCATGGTAGGTGCTCAATAAACATTTACAGATAATAATGATCCTTTCAGACATATATTTAACCTGTCAAACTTTCTTTGAATATATTTGCATTTAACTTTGAAGGGAAGACAAACAGGCTGATCACCTCTAAATTCAAATTGTGTTTTTGCAAATGGAATTTTCCTCCATAACTTAGTAAGTCAATTATATTTAGGCTTTAATTAAAGAATCCTCTGGAAATAAAGTTCTTTTATTATGAAATTGGAAATGTTAAAAATAAACAGAATAAACAAGTAAGATCTTAATCATTCAAGGAAGTGTCAGTAATAGGTCTTAGATTCTATAGTAAACAGATTGCTATATGTTATTTTCTTACTCTTTTTTGATATTTCTTTTGTTTTAATTAATGATTTAATTTTTAGTTTTCAACATTCACATCTGCAAGATTTTGGATTCCAAATTTTCTCCCCATCTCCCCTTCGCCTACCCCAAGACAAAATGCATTCCAATTACCCCTTCCCCTAAACTGCCCTCCCTTCTATCACACTTCCTTCTCTCATCCCTTTTCCCTCTATTTTCTTGTAGGGCAAGATAGATTTCTATACTCCGTTGCCTATATGTCTTATTTCCCAGGTGCATGTATAAACAATTTTTAACATTCATTCTTAAAACTTTGAGGTCCAGCATCTCTCCTTTCCTCTCTCCCCTCCCATCCCCACTGAGAACCCAAGCAATTTGGTATAGGTTATACATATATAGTGATACAAAACAGTTCCATAACAGTCAAGATGTGAAAGACTAACTATATTTTCCTCCATTCTTTCTTGTTCCCATTTGTTCTATTTTCTCTTTTGACCCTGTCCCTCCTCAAAAGTATTTACTTCTAATTAACCCCTCCTCCAATTTGCCCTCCCTTCTATCATCCCCCAACCCCTCGCTTATCCTCTTCCCCCCTACTTTCCTTCATTATAAGATAGATTTTCATACCAAATTGAATGTGCATGCAATTCACTCCTTAAGCCAAATCTGATGAGAGTTAGGTTCACTCTTTCCCTCTCACTTCCCCCCTTTTCCCCTTCATTGAAAATGCTTTTTTCTTGTCTCTTTAATATGAGAGATAATTTATCCCATTTTATTTCTCCATTTCTTCTCCCAATATATTCCTTTCTCACCCCTTATTTTATTTTTTCTTAGATATCATCCCTTCCTATTCAACTTACCATGTGTCCTCTATCTATATGTATATAATTCTTCCAACTACCCAAATACTAAGAAAAGTCTCTTGAGTTCAAATATTATCTTTCCATGTAGGAATGTAAACAGTTAAACTTTAGTAAATCCCTTATGATTTCTCTTTCCTTTTTCATGCTTCTCTTGATTCTTGTGTTTTAAAGTCAAATTTTCTATTCAGCTCTGGTCTTCGCATCAAGAATGCTTGAAAGTCCTCTATTTCTTTGAATGACCATTTTCTTTCCCCTGAAGTATTGTACTTGTGTTTGTCTTTTGTTTTCAAAAAGGACCATGACATCATAGAAAGGATGACATAACTTCCACTTGACTTTGTTTTGAGTGAGAGAGGGCTGTTCAGGGTCATAAGCCTCACTTTTTCCTCCTGAGCCAACTGAATCCACTGACCAGATATTCATCAGGATGACTGCAGACAATCTAGGATGCAGTGGGAGACCTTGGCCTTTTAGGCTAAGGCATTTTCAGATACTCTGAAATATCATATTCATTTCATACTCTGGAAAATCCTATTCCAAGTCCTCTGAGCTCTTAATGTAAAAGCTGGATCTTGTAAAAGAAATAGTTCAAGTACTGTGGAAACAATCAAGATAAAGTAATTATCTTGATTGTTTCCACAGTACTTGAACTGTTTCTTTCTGACTGCATGCAATATTTTCTCCTTGACCTGGGAGCTGTAGAATTTGGCACAATATTCCTAGGAGTTTTTCTTTTGGCATCTCTTTCAGGAGGTGATTTGTGGATTCTTTCAATATTTATTTTACACTTTCATTCTAGAACACCAGGACAGATTTCCTTGATAATTTCTTTAAAAATGATGTCTAGGCCCCTATTTTTTATCATGGTTTCAGGTAGTCCACTAATTTTAAAATTGTCTCTCCTGGATCTATTTTCCAGGTCAGTTGTTTTTCCAGTGAGATATTTCACACTGTCTGCTATTTTTTTTTCATTTCCTTGGTCTTGTTTTATAATTTGTTAATTTTTCATAAAGTCATTAGCTTCTGCATGCTTCATTCTAATCTTTAAGGAATTATTTTCTTCAGTGAGCTTATGGACCTCCTTTTTCACCTGGCCAATTCTGCTTTTTAAGGCATTCTTCTCCTCAATGACTTTTTGGATCACTTTTGCCATTTGGGTTAGTCTATTTTTTAAGGTGCTGTTTTCTTCAACATTTTTGGGTCCTCTTTAGTAAGCACTTGACTCTTTTTTCACGATTTTCTTGTATCATTCCCATTTCTCTTCCAAATTTTTGCTCTACTTCTCTTACTTGATTTTCAAAATCCTTTTTGAGCTCTTCCATGGCCTGAGACCAATTCACAATTTTCTTTGAGGCTTTGAATGTAAAAACTTTGACTTTGTTGTCTTCTTCTGTTTATATATTTTGGTGTTCCTTGTCACTAATGGAAAATTCAATAATTTGATCCCCTCCCCGCCTTTTGCTAATTTCCTCAGCCAATTACTTAACTTTTGAGCTCTTGGTCAAGGTAGTTCTCTGCTTCTAGTGTGTGGAGGTTATACTATCAGTTGCTTGCTCCCCCAGGAATCTGTGGGGCCAGATATTCAGAACCAGCCACTGCCCCTGATGTTGCTATGGGCTCCTCAACCCCTCTGCCACCCTGGGGCTGGGACCAGAACACTCTGTTCTCTCACACAGATCAGATAAGTTTTTTTTTCCACTGACCTTCCAATTTGTTTTGGGGTTGTGAAATCTGGAAGCTGCCACAGGTGCCTGAGCTTCATTCTCACCTCAGCCTGCTCAGATCCTGTCTGTGCCAGCACAGCCCATGCTGCACTATGCTCAGCTCCCAGTGTGGAGTGATAGATGCTTCCCATCGACCTTTCATGCTGTCTTGGGCTGGAGATCTGCTTCACTCAGCAATTCTCTGGGTTCTGCAGCTCCAGAATTTGCTTAGAGTCATTTTTTTACAGGCATTTGGCAGGATGCTTTATTTTAGGAAGGGCATAGACAATCTGGAGCATATCTGAAAGAAGGTGTCTAGAATAATGGAACAAATGGAGACCATACCATATGAGGATCAATTACAGGAAAGCTTTTTGGGCATTTTTTTTTACCAAATAGAAGAGAATATTTAGGGACATAAGATAGCAGCTTAGGTTACAGAAGGCAGGGAAGGAGTAGGAATGATGGGTAGAAATTGTCTGAGTGTCTGCTATCTTTTGGTGAAACATGTCCCAGGGAAGTTTTTCATAGCCATTGACTGAAAGGGTTTTAGCCCTCCCTTGTTGGGGGAAACTTACTAACTACAGAACCCTTGTGTAGATAGTGACCAAATTAACAGATGACCCTCAGTTTCAGAATTAGTTAAGACCCAGTACGAGGTTGAAATAGCTGACCGGAAAGAGTTGTAGATCTTTCCTACTGTTGAGACTTACTAGGCACAGCACTAATGCATTATCCATTGATAGTGGGGGTGGCTGAAAGAATCGGTCAAGAGAATTTTGGCGTATTCCACTTCTTAGGAGAGGCTTCGTCACTATAGCATATTCCAGTGGATGTGGTGGACAGAGTATTAGGTGACTCTGAAGAAACTCAAAGAACTGAAGATCAGGTGGAGCACTAGAGAAAACTCACAGTATGGAGAAAAATCTTTGAAGAGCAGAGCAATGACATCACTAGAAATCACTGATAGTTTTGTGGCATTAGAATGAGTTGTGCCTGCATGGATGTACCCTGACCACATCTTTTATCCATATCTACATATATCATACATGATCCTTGTGCATATTTACCTTTCCCACTGAGGATATTTGAATTTATGGTAGAACAAGCTCCAGGTTAATAGAGGGACTGTGATATCATTACATTTGTTATTGTGCTACCGTATTGAATACCTTCGTTCTGAATTAATGTGGATCTTCTGGCTGATTAGTAAAAGCAAATGTATTGGTGGGGGTTTGTGAGTTATGACCTATAGAGTATTCTGATCCACAAAATATCAAGAACCAGAAATAGCTTTCTAGGGAACTGTGGGGAAGGGAAAATACTATTTAGAAGAAAAGTACTGGGGTCCAAAGAGGGGGAAGAAACTTGACCATATCTCATATAGCTTGGGGCTAGAACCTAGTTTTCCTGATTCCCACATCTTGTATTCTTTCCACTCAGTGTAATTCTTCCTTCAGCTAGAGAGCTTTTCCTGGAAACAATGGGAAATTATTCATTAGAAGTATGTCTGTTTTTTTTAATTTGTTGAGAGGAAGGTAAAACCGAAGACACATTGACATCTTGTGCTTTTGTGTGCTAGACTATCATGAGTAGAAAGAAGCAGCAAAACTATACTAGCAGGGGACCTCAATCTCCACCTTTCTGAACTTGATAAATCCAACCTCAAAATAGACAAGAAAGAAGTTAAGGAGGTGAATTGAACTGTGGATAAGGTAGATATGATAGATCTCTGGAGAAAATTGAATGGGGTTAGAAAGGAATATACCTTTTTCTCAGTGGTACATGGCACATACACAAATGTTGACCATGCACTAGGGTCAAGATGCAAAATTTTAAAATAAAATATTAGAAAAAAGATTACAGCAACTTATCTAGGGCATAAAAAACTCACAATCCAGTGCAGAAGAGCAGGGATAGTCAATGAATCCTTTTCAGATCATGAAATAATAAAAATCCTATGTAATCAAGGGCCATGGAAAGACAGATTAAAAATTAATTGGAACTAACTAATCTAATCCTTAAGATTGAATGAGTCAAACAACAAATTATAGAAACAATCAATAACTTCACTCAAGAGAATGACAATAATGAGACAACATACCAGAATTTATGGGATGAAGTGAAAGTGGTTCTTAGGGGAAGTTTTATATCTCCGAATGTTTACATGAATAAAATAAAGAAAGAGATCAATGAATTAGGTGTGCACCTGAAAAAACTAGAAAAAGAACAAATTAAAAACCCTCAATTAACCAAATTAAAAATACTGAAAACCAAAGGATAAATTAATAAAATTGAAATTAAGAAAATTATTAGATTAATATATAGTCTGAGGTGATTTTATGAAAAAGCCAATAAAATAGATAAACCTTTGGTAATTTTGATTTAAAAAAAGAAGAAAACCAAATTACCAATGTCAAAAAATGAAAAGGGTGAATTCACCACCAGTGAAGAGGAAATTAAAACAATAATTAGAAACTATTTTGCCCAACTGCATGCCAAAACATTTGACAATCTAAATAAAATGGATGCATACTTACAAAAATATAAACTGCCCAGATTAACAGAAAAGGAAGCAAAATACTTAAATCACCCCATCTCAGAAAAAGAAATTGAATAAGCCATCAATAAACTCTCTAAGAAAAAAATCTCCAGGGCCAGATGGATTTACAGGTGAATTCTATCAAACATTTAAAGAACAATTCATTCTAAGGTTACACATGATTTGGGAAAACTGGCAAAGAAGGAGTCCTATCACATTCTTTTTATGATGCAAATATAGTATTGACATCTAAACTGGGAAGAGTCAAAATTGAAAAAGAAAATTATAGACCAGTTTCCCTAAACTAGATAGATGCAAAATTAAAAAAAAAAATTAGCAAAAAGATTACAGTAACTTATCTCAAGAATAATACCCTATGACCAGGTAGAATTTATATAAGGAATGCAGAGCTGGTTCAGTATTGGGAAAACTATCAGCATCATTGATCATATCAACAACAAAACAGAAACCATATGATTATCTCAATAGATACAGAAAAAGCTTTTGATAAACACAATACCCATTCCTATTAAAAAGCACTAGAGATCATAGGAATAAATGGAGCCTTCCTTAAAATGATAAATAGCATCTACCTAAAATGATCTGCAAGTATTATCTAGATGTGTTTCTAATAAGATCAGGGGTGAAACAAGGATGTCCATTCTTACCACTGTTATTTAATATAGTATTAGAAATGATCTTTGGTTGTAATCCAAGCTCCTTTGCTTTAAAGAGTATCATGTAATAATCAACAACAGAATATCATATTCTGAGCCTTCTTATCTTTTAATGTAGAAACTGCAAAGGCCTGTGTAATCCTGACTGTAGTTCCACAATATTTGCATTGTTTCTCTCTGACTGCTCCTAGTATTTTCTCTTTGACCTGATGATTCTGGAATTTGGCTACAATATTCCTTGGTGTTTTCAGTTTGGGATATCTTTTGATTGGTGGATTCTTTTGATAACTGTTATGCCCTCTGGTTCTAGGAACCAGGGGCAGTTTTCCTTGATGATTTCCTGGAAGATACTTTCTAGGCTCTTTTTTTCATCATGGCTTTCAGGTAAGCCAATGATTTTTAAATTATCTCTCTTGGATCTATTTTCCAGGTGAGTTGTTTTTCTAATAAGGTATTTTATATATTTTATATTTTCTTCTATTTTTTCACTCATTTGATTTTGTTTGACTGATTCTTGATGCCTCATAGAATCATTAGCTTATACTTGCCTAATTACAATTTTTAACCATTTGTTTTCTTCAGTTAGCTTTTTTGCCCCATTTTCCATTTGGCCAATTTTACTTTTTAAAGAGTTGTTTTCTTCAGTGATTTTTTTTTATTTTGTAAATTGTACTTTTTTCTTAGTTTATTTATTTTTAGTTTTTGACATTTACTTCCACAAGTTTTAAATATTCTTCCCTTCCTTCCCCCCTCCCTCTCCAAGATGACATGCAATCTGATATAGACTCTACACATATATTCCTATTAAACACATTTTCACGTTAGTCATGGTACATAGAAGAATTATAGTGAATGGGAGAAATCTTGAGAAAAAATAAAAACAAAAACAAAAAAGAAAATAGTCTGCTGTGTTCTGCATTCAGACTCCATAATTCTTTCTCTGAATGTGGATAGTATTTTCCATCATGAGTCCTTTGGAATTGTTTTAGATTCTTGCATTGCTGAGAAGGGTTAAGTCTATTAAAATCAGTCATCGCCCACTGTGGCTGTTACTGTGTATAATGTTCTCCTGTTCTGCTCAATGTCAATTGTATCTTTAAAGGAATTGCTCAATTTTTCTTCTTCCTCTCTAATTTAACTTTTAAAATCCTTCTTGAGCTCCTCCAAGAAGGTTTTTTGGGTTTGAGGTCAGTTCATATTCCCCTTTGAAATTTCAGATGTGGGTATAGTGACAATGCTGTCCTCTTCTGAATTTGTATTTTGATCTTCCCTGTCCCCATAGTAAGAATCTAAGGTCATTTTGCTCATTGCACTTGCCTTTTTCCTGGCTTTTAAAGTGGATCTCTGCTTATTGGGTATAGGGGTCTCTGAACCATGCTTCTTTTGCTGGGGGCCGGGGGCCTGATTTCTGGCTTTGTGTTCTGGGTCCTCTAGTTCTGGCACTTGGAAGCTGTATAATGCTATAACTTACTTGGTGCAGAGCTAGAGCTGGTTGATGTGTCTTGAGGCCAGAGGAGGTCTTTCTGTGTTTCCTGAGGGTTACACTGAAGCTCATATTGTGAGGTGTAGTACACTGGAAGTCCCCTCTGCTCCAAAGGTTGCACTAGGGCACAGGTAAGCTCAGCTGTTGGTGGAGGCCTATCTGCAGTGCAAGTAGTGGATCTCTGTGCTGATGCCTGCTGATTCCCCTGGTTGCATGAAGGCATGTGGGTGTGTTGGCACTTGCCCTGCTCCTCCACCCTGGTGCTTAGGATCTTCTGCTGATCTGCTGAGGTGGGACTTGCTGTTGGCCTGCCTGGATACCTTCTATCCTGCCCTGGTTCTCTTCAGTCACAGAAAGAGGGACCTTTCCTGTTAATCCCTTAACCTCCTGAGCTAAAAAACCTACTGTATCCCATCTTTCTGCTGGCTCCACTGTTCCAGGATTTTTCATGGGGCAGTATTTTCTGGTTTTCAAGGTCAGTAAAGGAGAGTGAGAGTGACTTACTGCTTCCTCCATCATCTTGGCTCCCAGAAGTCTCTCAAATCAACTTTATAAAGTCTCATTTTGGTTGAGAGGTTAGACCTTTGATTTCAGGACATAAGATTCATAGGGGGATAAAACAGTACAATGCCTCATGGGAGACAGAGAGGCCAGCAGATGAGGGGTGGGTAGAGAAGTTCATTGAGGTCAAGAAATAGCACATCTGAGATGCGGTGTTGGGGAGATAAGGAGGTAGCAAAGTATTTAGTAACTCCTATTTTTAACTCATTATTCTTGAAAACAATTTCTAAGCTCAGTCATTTCCAGGTTGGTAAAGTAAATGCTATCAATGTTATTTAAATTTTGGCCTACTGGCCAAAGTCCTGGACATAGTATCCTAGTTAAGTCTTGGCTTATGAAGTTGTCCATTCTCTGATCAGTTGACTTGATGGGGGCAGTGTTTATAGGGGAGAAAGAAGATGAATGGAGCCTCAGATTAACACATGCTAGGTTTTGCAGAAACATCGATTGCTTTGGCTGTTCAGGGCTAGTACCAGGAAGGAGGCAGTTACTTTGATCAATGCCCAATTGTCTAAAAAAAATTTTTTTCTTACTCATGAAATCCAAGTTATAAAGTCTGTACAAAGGGAAATCCATCATCCATGGCCCTGTTTCCTTTTCTAATTCTTGGGATCTAATTTTACTTGGGCTTTGACAGCATGAAAAACCTGGTGATCATTCACTTGCTTTGAATGTTAATGACTAGAAATACCATTTGTTTTAAGAACTAGACCCAAAACAGTGTTTTCCTTGCCTCCCTTAGGTGAATGAGGCCAAATGAATTATGGAACAGAAAAGTGCTAAAAAAATATAGAACCGGAGCATCCCCAAGGGATAACAAGAGGGAAGGTGAACACATACAACCAGAGGCAGATCTAGTGATAGAGAAAAGAGACTCTTGCCACAGCCTTACCAGGCCCCCTAATTAGGTCAATTGTAGAATGAATTCATTTAGTTAGTGATGGTGTGGTTACTATAACAAAAATGTAGTGAGAGTTGAAGGATTATCCAGAATAACTCTGGAAAGAAACCTGCTCTGTCTTTCACATTACTGAGACTATAGAAATTTTCTTCCTCCAAGATACAGTTTATAATCCAAAAAGGACAATAGGATAAATCCATGTGAGAAACAACTGGATAATTGCTCTGGTGAATATAAAACAGAAATGATGAGAACTCACAATTCTATAACATCTTATGGCTTTGAAACGCATTACATATGCAGCCTTAGAATGTGAAAGCTGAAGAGAACCTTATCTATTTTAATTGTTCTAGTGCATTTGAATCTAAGAGAAAGAAATACTGCTGACACTCAGGGGAGAATCATCTGTATGAAATTCATCAATGTGAAAACAAAAGATATTGCAAGATATGCAATCTGCCACAGCCATCTGAATTGGGATAGGGCAGAATCAGGAGAGAGCAGTGCAGATGAGGTTAGAGAAGGTGCCAACCTGAACTGATAGAGGGAATATCCTCACCTAGGAACATCCTATACCAAGGAAATTAGAGGTCCATTCCAAATCTCATCTGATAATAATAATAGTAATCATCATAGACCTCATGCTTTAAGGTTGATTATTCATATTGTATTATTTTATAATTATTTTAGGTTACATATATTATGCATTCACCATTATTTGGTCCTCTTAATATCCCTATAATGTTGGAGGGCTTGTTTTTGGTCCAGATCTGTGATTTCACCCATGTAGAAAACTCTGTTATGGAAACTTTGTCTGTCTCATTTGTCTCCTATGGTCCTAGAGAATTCTCTGGAGCAGGGTCAGAGGCAGTACTTAAAACTTGTCTTCCTGACTCTAAGGTTGGCTCTCTGTCCATTATGCAATGCTATTACATGAGAAAGATAGCCTACATATCAAAAATTTCAATTTGCGTGGGAGGAAACTGCCCTTCATCAAAGGTAAATGACTTTAGACCTGGGAGCCAAGATGGGAGAGGACAGTCCAGGACCCAGTGGAACTCTCCCAACGTTTCCTTCCAAACAACTTTAAAATAATGTCTCAAATCAAATTTTGAATTGGCAGAGCCAACAAAATTTCAGAGGGAGATGTTTTTCCAGCCTAAGACAATATAGGAGATCCTAAGGAGAGGTTTGTAACATTGGAGTGGGCACAGGCTGAGCTTGACAGTGCTCCCTTGGAGGCAGCAGTGATAACAGCAACAGCTTCAGGAGTTCTCATCCCAGAGACAGTAAACAGCTGGTCAGAAAGAGATTACAGGGAACTCTTTACCAGCACTAGGTACAGCTGGTGCTGATCAGCAACTGTATTGACCATAAGACGTTCTGGCTTGCAGTTCCAGGACAGAGAGGAGCATTTGTGTTTGATCATGAGGGATTGGGGGTTTTGGTCATAGTTCCAGGGACAAGAGGAGTACTAGTAATTCTGGCTAGGGGAGCAGGGGCTATTCCTGGGTAAAGACCAGAATACAAAACATGAGAGCAGTGACCACATCTCTCTCAGTATCATACAACCTTAGAAGCACTGAAAACCTTTAGACTCCCAGACTATCTCTGAAAACAACATGAAAAATCCTGAAGTTTGGCACAGTGCCTCCCTAACCCTAGGTAAGCAAAGCCCAACTTTAACATAAAATTCAAAGTGAAGAAAAAGGCAGGAAAAATGAGCAAAAACCAACCAAATAAAAAAAAAAAGAACTTGACTAGAAAAACCTACTTGATTTTCGTCATTCCTTCAAAGTGAAATTATGTTGGAGTCAAGTTACAATATCTGACTGTGGCTGATCAGACCAATACAAGCTTGGAATGCTCTACCACAGGTCAGGCACAAATAATCCATATGAACATTTGGGGTGGAGAGTTTTCTAAATTTCTGTACCTCACATTTCTTTTGAGCTGCTCCAATTCTGCTTTGCTCATAGTGTGCAGCGTTTTCTTTGATGAGGGCTTTCTCTGCTGGGCAATCATTTGCTAGCATCGTCCACGTCTCACAGTGGGTTCCAAATTTCTTCAGAGAGATCTTGAGAATGAGTGTCCTTGTATCTCTTCTTCTGATCACCATGAGAGCACCTTCATTGTGTGATTTCTCCGTACAATCGTCTTTTAGGCAACATACATTGGTGTTAGCACAATATAACCGTAGGAGTTGTACTCTGCAGTGGAGTTTGAATGCTTGGCCATGCGGCTTGAGGAAGGACTTCAGTGTCCAGGATCATATTCTCTCAGGTGATCTTCAGAATATTCCTTAAACAATTAAAATGGAAGTAGTTCAGTTTCTTGGCATGGCACTGGTATACTGTTCAGCTTTCACAGGCATATGACGAGTCACCATGATGGCTCTGTAGTTCTTCTGTTTGCGTGGTAGTCAAGTACTTCTTCTTTTCCACACTTTACCTCAGAGCCTCCCAAACACTGAGCAAGCTCTGCCAATGCATGCATTAACCTCATTATAAATGTGTACATCCCTGGAAAATATACTGCCAAGGTAAGTGAATTCAACTACAGTATTCAATTTTTTCCATTAGCTATAACTGATATTTCCATGTATGGATGGTATGGTGCTGTCTGGTAGAGAATGCGTTTTCTTGGTGTTAATTCTCAGGTCAAAATTAGCACAAGCAGCAGAGAATCAATCCATACTTTGTTGCATCTCAGCTTCAGAGGCTGCATTGAGTGCATAATCATCTGTGAACAAAAAATCATGCACCAACTCTTCTTCTACTTTAGTCTTGACTTGTAGCCTTTTCAGATTAAATAATTTGTCATCAGTGAGGTAGCTGATCTTGATGTTCATCTTCATTGATGGAATCTGACAACATTTTTGAAAATATCATGCCAGAAAACATGGAAGCAAGCACACCGCTCTGCTTCATTTCAGTATGGTAGCAGAAAAGATAACATAAATTTAGAAAACAACAATGTGAAAAGAACTACAATTAAAGCCTCAACGAAAAAAGCTTATTGGTCAACAAGAATTGCTGGAAGACTTCAAGAAAAAGATGAATGGCAGGAGAAAAATTAAGGAAAGAAAGAAAAATGATAAGTGCAAGAAAATTTTGAGGATATTTCCCAATAGCTTGGGAAAAGAGGCACAAAAAATGCTGAAGAAAATAACATCTTAAAAAAGAGTTGACTTAATGGTAAAAGAGGCATAAAAATTAACTGAAGTAAAAAATGCCTTAAAAATCAGAATGGACCAAATGGAAAAAGAGTTGCAAAAATTCACTGAAGAAACACCATTTTCAGCAAATCACTCTCCAACGCTAGTCACATTTTTGAAATGGTTGTTTGTAGTCTGTTGCTATAGAACAAATCTTTTTTTGGTATTGTTAACAGGTCTTGTTGGAATTGTATTCCCTCCACCAAAATCAGCTGAGAATTTGAGTACCTACTCAATTCCTTGCACCGTCATAAGATATATATAATATTGGAATAGGGACTGGAACCCAGTACTTTTGGACTCTGCATTATTTTTTTTTCTATTACGCTGTGATTCTTTTTGGGCAGCTAGAGTGTATAGAGTGGTGATCCTGGAGTCCAGAAGACTCCTCTGAGTTCCAATCTGGTCTTAGATACTTCCTAGCTATGTGGCCCTGGGCAAGTCACTTAACCCTATTTGCCTTAGTTTCTTCATCTGTAAAATGAGTTAGAGAAGGAAATGGAGAACCACTCAAGTATCTCCTTCAAGAAAACCCTAAATAGGGTCCCAAAGAGTTGGACTGAACTGAAACAACTGGACAAACATGCTTCTTTATCACTCTAATTTGTATTATAGTTCTTTGTGCACAATGTTGCCTTTCCAAATTGGAGTGCAACTTATTTCGGGGGCAGGAATAATGTCTTTGTATATCATTATCTGTATCTTGATATCTGCACAGTATTGAGCACCATGCTTTGGCTAAAGTGTTTATTAAATATTGATTCAACGAGTGAATTAATGAATGAAATACTAATAAGCAGATCTTCTTACCTTGTTATCCTGGGGAGTGATTAGCATTTTCAGGTACACCTTGGAATAAGCCAATCAAGTTAAAAAGAAGAGAGTGGAGTATGCTAATAGAGTTTATCCTGGTTTCTGTTTTAATATGCTTCTGATTCTGTTCCCTGAGCCACATGTCTACTTTTCTGTTTTGCTCTGGGGTAGAAGCCTGCCATTCATTCTATGGTCCTTTTGAGGAGGAAAGAAGTTAAGAAGGAAGGAAAGACCAATGCGGGGGGGGGGGGGGGGGGGGGAGGGTTGAAAAAAGATTCCCTACTCTCATTATTATGGGATGTGGGAACCTTTGCTTTACTTAGAGTGGGTCTCCAACCCTGGGGGTGTGGGGGAAAGCCAGAGCCTGATTCATTATAACTCTTGCTTTTCTTCAGATAATGTTCCACACTCTGTTTAGTGAAATTTCCAGCCTTACACCATGCCCTTTATCAGGCCCCAAATCCATCCAGGTCCTCTCTAATTACTCCCTTCGCTGATGTTGTTGTAAGACGGTACAACTCAGCATGGAAAAACGCAGCTTTCCCCATTTAAAGGTTGTTCTCAGCTCATGGTTGTGAATTCTGAACTAAATGAGGACCCTGGGCATTAAGAGTTTCCAGTTATTGAAATAATCTTGTGTTCTGAGAAAATCTAAGAGTCTTACAATTGCTTCCAGAGGAGTTTGTGACCATAACTGCTGGCAACATGGTTTTGTTTAAGTTAGGTCTAGTAGAGATGGATAGAAAATCAGATTAATTAAGGATCTCAGCATCATGCAATGGAAAGTGACCGAGACTAGAAATCCAAGGAATGGGGTTCTATGGCTGTGCCATTTAATTCAATGTCTTGATCAGGCTCTGAAGTTGAGAGGGACTCTGGTGGCTCACCAGTTCAGTCTCTCATTTTATTGATGAGAAACTGAGGACCAGTGAGGCTAAGTGAACTGCTGAAAGTCACCCAGGTCATTAAAAAAGTGACAGAAGCAGGATTCAAATGCTAATTCTTTCATTGCTCTGACTTCAAACCCAGTACTCCATCCACTGAACCATGCATATCATTTCCCTTTGCTGGGTCTCAGTTTCCCCACAAGCAAAATGAAGCATTGTATTAGTTGGTTTCTAGGGCCTCTTCCAGTTCAGACATTATATTATGGCACATAATAGGCCTTTAATAAATGTTAACTGAATGGAATTCTAACATTCAACATCTTAAGACCTTTCTATGTTCTAACATTTATCATTCTAATATCTCTTCCGGCTCAAAGCATTTATTATTTTATGACCCAGAGAATTTCCATGGTAGCATACTATCCTGAACACTTACAGGAATAAAAATGACCCCTTTAGAAAAGACACTTCCAGACAATGGGGAAAAAATGTTTGAGAATTCCTGGCAGATTGTTTTGGGCAATTAATTGAAGTTTGAGACAATGCATATTTATTCTCCTTTGATTCACTGAAACCCATAATCAAATAATAATCTCTCTCTATTCTGCAATTCACACTTCTTGAAGAGAAAGACAAAGAAGCTTATGTCAGAGATTTAGGAAATTTCCTGGGATCAGTTCACACCCAGATCAGTTTCTCACACCAATTTCCCTATTGACAGTCTTGAATCAACCAAGATGTGGTGTGTGTATGTGTGTGTGTATGTATGTGTGTGTATGTGTATGTGTGTGTGTGTGTGTATGTAGGCTAAAGACCTTCTGCCTCTGTTAACTTACAAGTAGAATGACTTTAGGAGTCACTTCTTTCTAAATCTTAGTTTCCTTATTAGCAAAATAGGGATTGAGTTTGGGTGGAGACTTGAAAATTTAAACCCTCTTTCGCTTAATATTTTGTCTTGGGTAATCATACCTCCTTGGGAATTTTCTTGTTCTTTTTATGTTCAGGGGAACAGGAAATAGCACTTCTTGCCTTAAGGGTACTTCTGTCTTCAGTACTAACATGCACTGAAGAGCTCTCAGTCAGAAGTGGAAGGAATATAATCAAACTAGGAAAACCTCTATTCCCAGAACCCTAATGAAAGGGCTGAAGGGAAAGGATAAAAGTCATAGTGGTCGTGTTATTTGTATTTCTACTAGTTTGGTAGAGGCATGAAACATTTCCTAGACAGAGTGAAGAAACATGAGGTTAGGAGCCCGGACTGCTATGGACACTTATTTCCATTTGGGTCCGACTTCTTGTAGCTTATATCTTGTGACCCTTACTGAGACCTTGATCCCTCCTGATGACACCATTTCCATTAACACTTTTTCCAGCTCTAGTTACTCTTTTCACCATAACCCTGACACATTATTTTCAGGGAGGAGGGAGAATATTTGTTTCACTTTGTCATTTCCAGACGTGTCTTCTACCACCTTCACTAAGCGATCTCTTCCTTTGCAGTTTGTTGTTCATTTGTTTCAGTTGTATCTAACTCTTGGTGACTCCAGTTAGGGTTTTCTTATCAAAAATACTGGAGTGGTTTTCCATTTGTCTCTCCAGCTCATTTTACAGATGAGGAAACTGAGGCAAATAGATTTTAAGTGACTTGGCCATGGTCACACAACTAGTAAGTGTTTGAGTCTGGCTTTGAACTTACAAAGATGAGTCTTCCTGACTCCAGGCCAGATATTCGGTATCTGCTGTCATTTAGCTATCCCTCCTAGGAGGTTTACATGATTCAAATTTATCATCCTATCTAGATCCTGTTGGCTGTTATCTATCGACTCCTTGGACATTCTCCTTCCTTCCTCAAAATCTGTTCTCTCTTCCCTGTCTTCATATAAGGGACTTCAGATACATATTGATGTTTTTGCATATTCTCTTACTTCCCAGTTCTTCAATCTACTCAGTTCTCATGACTTACTCCTTTACTATATACCTCAGCTAAGTCTGAGATGGTTATGCCCCTGATATTGCCACAAAAGTTCTACACTTTTGTTCAAAAACTCTGAAACTCCTGGATCTGATTGCCATCTTCAGTCATTCTCTCTTTCCCTATACTTTATGAGCCTTTACTGTATTCTTTGCCCTCAATGTAATTTCAAATCTCTCTATCCCTTAGTTCATTCCTGAGCTGGCTACTCTCTCATCTTTCCCTAGTCTTGACTCCTTGGTGAACTAATTCACCTCAACACTATCTTTTACTCTCAAATCCCTTGTACTTTTATCCTATTGACCAAACCTTGCCAAAACCTAGCTGCAGATTACTCTCACCCCCTACCTCCTTTTCATCTGTTCCTATAGTGCTGAATAAAATGGAGGAAATCATGAAGAACTATTGCTAAAATTTGTTCTCTAATATTAGTCAGTTTTCCACTGAAACAAGGCAGATAATTGATTTCTTCCTAGTTGATTCTCTATCCCACTTTCCAAAGTTGACTGCTCCAAACATTTTTCCCTCTCTTCAAGCTTCTCAGGATCCACTATACCTAACTACCACCCTCTCAGCAAGGTGACCTAAGCTCATACGTCACTGAAAAAATTGAGAACGCTTGCCTAGAGAGAGCTCCCCCTTCTCTCCTCCTCCTCATTTCACATCATTCAGAAATCTTCCCTCACAATCTCCTTTACCCTGGTATCTGATGAAAAGAAAGCTCTTTACCTTGCTAGGGCCAATTCCTTCACATGAATAACACTTGATCCCATTTCATCCCATCCTGTCTTGACTTCTCCTGTAGATTGCCCCCAAAATCTCCCTCATCTTCAATCTCTGTCTACATACTCCTTCCTTTTGCCTATAGACAAACTTGTGTTTTTTAAAAATAGCCTTGCTTGATTCTCCCATTCCAGCTAGTTATCATCTTATACTTCTCTTCCCTTTTGTGGCTAAACTTCATTTTAAAGTTATTTATTTTTTATTTTCAACATTGACTTTTGTAAGATTTTGAGTTCTAACCTTCCCCACACCGCCCCAGATAGCATGAAATCTGTTATAGGTTATACACCTATGATCGTATTAAACATGTATTCACATTAGTCATGTGCTGAAAGAAGAATCAGAACAAAAGGGAAAAATCATGAGAAAGAAGAAACAAATAAAAAAAAAACGAAAGAGAGAAAGTAGTATGCTTTGATCTGCACTCAGACTCCATAATTCTTTCTCTAGATGTGGACAGCATTTTCCACTGTGAGTCATTTGGAATTGTCTTAGATCACTGCATTGCTTAGGAGAGCTAAATCTATCAAAGTCAGTCATCACACAATGTTGCTGTTACTATGTACAATGTTCTCCTGGTTGCGCTCACTTCACTCAGCGTCAGTCCATGCAAGTCTTTCCAGGTTTTTCTGAAATCTGTCTGCTTATTTCTTATGGAACCAAAGTATTCCATTACATTCAGATGTGTGCCTAAACTTCTTGAAAAAGCCACTTATACCAGGTGCCTCCATTTCTTCTCTTTGTACTCTCTTCTAACAGCTCTCAACAAATAGGCTTCTAATCTCACTGTTCAACTGAAAATACCCTCTCCAAAGTCAACAAAGAATAATTTTAGATGGCAAACTAATGGCCTTTTCCCAATCCTGATCCTTATTGACTTCTCTGAAACATTTAATACTGTTGATCATCTCCTCCTGGATACTCTATCTTCTCTAGGTTTTTGTTACACTCATTTCTTATGGTTCTCCTATCTGAATGATTGCTCCTTTGCTGGTTTTTCATCCATATCACATTCATTATCCATGAACATCTCCCAGGGCTCTATCCTTGAAACACTTTTCTATCAGCTCTATGCTATCTCACTTGGTGAAGTTAATTCAGTTGTGTATAACTCTGTGACTCCATTTGGGGTTTTCTTGGTAACAATACTGGAGTGGGTTTGCCATTTCTTTCTCCAGCTCATTTTACAGATGGGAATATGAGACAAATAGTTTTAAGTGGCTGGCCCTGGGTCACAGAGCTATGTGTGGGATGGCTTGGATCCCTACTTAATTAATTACTCAGAGGCCTCTCAAAGTGATGACAGAAAGTTTATTTATTTGATTCTCGAGAAGTGGGGCAGTTCCTGTACCAGTTCACCTGGAGCAGGAAAAGCTGAAGACAAAGGAGAAGCAATGATATATATAGACTCTAATGCAAGTCCCTCCCTCCCCACTGAATATTATTCTCATTAGCTGAGAATATGATCTAGATGCGAAATCTAGCCAATCCCTTTTGAAATGAAGATATTGAAGAATTATGTAAGTTTCATCCAATCATTAAGACCCTAATGTACTACACAGTTTTATGTCCTTAAATGGAATTATTCCACTCTAAAAATATTGTAACTTTGAGCCTCTCGGTCTTGCCTTACCCCTGGGAGAAGAATTGCAATCTGAGAAGTCTTCACTAAATCTATTCCAATCAGCTAGAACTAGGGTCACACATCTTCAAGAGGACATTTCTTGGACATTTAGAACTAGAAGTTCCAATGGTGTTTCATATCCAACATGTCTAAAACATTGCTCATTTTTTCTCCCCTCAAACCAGAATTTCCCTAACACTATTCATGATAAAAATAACTAAAAATTTTGAGATGGAGGAATGCTACAGATGTAGAATGTTGCATGAACTTTCAAATGGGGTCACTCTATTGTTTGTTTTATGTCATTGTTTTACTTTGCTACAAGAGACTTCTCATGGAGTGGTAGGCAATCTGTAATGTTTGTGATATAAAAATGAAACATATCAATACAGCTCTGTAAAAAAAAACAGATTAATTGAAGGAATTAGGGATTTTATTTTAATAATGGAAAGACATGAGTAGGAATGATAGCTGTCTTTAAGTATTTGAAGAGTTAAGAAGTAGAAAAGGAGCCATACTTATTCTTGTCATTTTCATATAGAAGAATTGGGAGCAAGTTGCTGATAGATAGATTTCAGTCTAACAGAAGGAAAAAGAAACACTTTCTAATTACTGGAGTCTGAAAATGTAATGAGTACCCCTGGGAGGTGGTGTGAGCTCTTGAAGAGCGTGCGTGGAGCAATCTAAGGAGGTAGAAAGTCTCAATCATTTCTGTTTCCTAGTTTGTTATGCTATTGGACACAGTAGTGTCTACTGGAGCATGGGAGTAGAAATCAGGAGATCCCATCTCTACCTCTGGTTCTATAACTTAGTGTCCTTGGACAAGTCACTTCATCTCTCTAGGACCCAGCTTTTTCTTCATTAAGAACCTAAGAGACATGGGTCAGCTAACAAAAACACAGAATCTAAGGTACAAGGGTCTTCAGATAGTACACAGCTCTCATCCTTAGCCCTTAGTCACGTTATCAATATAGAAAATAATAGGAAGAGATTAAGCCATGTTGAGAATTCTGACAGAGAACTGGCAATCCAGTTGGACTCGCAAACATAGCCCACATCTCTATTTGGCACTACTGATACAGCTCAGAACTATGGTGAGATCATTGGATTAAAAATTGGAAGGAACCTCAGAGCACAACCTATACAACTCATTCATTTTACAAAGGAGGAAACTGATGTCTAGAGAGGGAACATGACATAGAATCATAGTTTGGGAGCAGTGAGGGATTTTAGAAGCCACATAGTTCACTTCCCTCATTTTAAAGCAGAGCACAATAGGGGATAGAATGGTCAAGGCCTGTCTGAGGTCATACAGTAAGTAAGAGTCAGAGCCAGGACCTTTTTTCAATGCTCCACAGGGGTGGGAACTGTGGCCTTTTAGGTCCTTGGGTGCAGCCTTTTGATCGAGTCCAAGTTTTATAGAACAAATCCTTTTATTAAGGGGATTTGGTCTGTGAAGTTTGGACTCAGTAAAAGAACTGCACTTGAGGATCTGGAGGGTCACATGTGGCCTTGAGGTCTCAGATTTCCCACCCTTACCCGAGTCAATAAAATCTATTGCCTCTAGGACAAAATGTAAGCTCTTTTGTTTAGGGTTTAAAGCCTTTCCTAGCCTGACTTCAATCTATCTTCCAAGCTTCATTGCTCATTACTTTCTTTCTTGTATTCCAGAATATAGGATGGTCAAACTGGCCATTTTTCAGTTCCTCATACTCATCCTGCTTCTTGTACCATCCCTAGACTTTTGCACTCTCTTTGTCCTGTGTCTAGAATGTACTTCTTCTATCTCATAGAATCCTTCTCTACTAAGACATAGCTCAAGCACTGCCTTGTACAGGAAACTCTTTTCTGATTCCCACAATAGCTAGTGCCTTCCCTCCCCATCTTCTATTTAACATCTTTAGATTCATTCTCTTCAACATAATTTTTCTTTATTTTTATTCTTTTCTTTATCCCCCTTTATTCTGCAACATAGCTAATATGTTTCATATAATTTTATATGCCTAATATATATTTTGCCTTCTCAATAAGTGAGTGAAGAGTGGGAAAAAGAGAGAGAATTTGGAACTCAAAATTGAAAAGAAAAGTGTCAAAAATAAATAATAATTTTAAAATGATTCACTCTCTATATTTTTCTGTTCATGTTGAACATGTTCAAATGTATTATATATCTATAGTCAATATATGTGATTTCCATATATTCAAAAAAGGATATATTCTATATATAGGATATATTTTGTAGATATATTCTGTCTACATCACATGCAGAATATATGATATATTCATTATATCATAGTCAGTATACATAATATATAAACATATATAGAATATATTTATATAACCAATATGCTATAATATAATTAATATAGGATATATACTTAAAATGTACACAAGTATATAATATATAGAATATAGCATGTAAGAAATATGATAGAAAGAATATACAATTCATGATATATATTATACATAACATATCCCATTTATATGATACTAAGTATATGTAGCAGATGGAATATATTATATATAGAATGTATATCATATAGAGCACCAAGATCTAAATTCTGGCTTGTTTACTTAAGACTCGTGTGACAGGCTAATCACTTAGCTTTTCAGGACCTCAGCTACTGTTTGCTTATATAGTATCTAGTGAACTGAGAGTTTTAATTCAGAATAAAGGGAGTAGAAACAAGAGAATAATTTATATAGTACATCATAGAAACAACTTTGAAAGACCTAACAACTCTGATCAATGCAATAAAGATTCATGATTCCAGATACTGAGGATGAAGCATGCTACCTATCTTTTGACAGAAGGGTGGTGGTCCCAAGATACAGAATAAGACACGGTTTTAACATGACCAAAACAGAAATTTGTTTTGCTTGACTATGCATATCTGTTGCAAGGGCTTTGTTATTTTGCCTTTTCTTGATCTTCCAATGGGGGTGAGTAGAAGGGAGAGAGGGGATAATGGTAGGGTATAAAAAAAAAAGTCATCCAATGATTTTTATAAAATGGACAGAATAGAACAGAAGGAAGGGCAGAAAGAATCAGACAGATAGTTTGCCAAGATGGCAGAGTAACAGCACAGACTTTATAGAGCACTGCCCCAAGTCCAGTCTGTAAAAAATGACTCTAAACAAATTCTAGAGCTGCAGAACCCACAGAATGATGGAGTGAAGCAAATCTTTAGCCCTGTTAGGAGCAGAATGCAGTCCATTGTGGGCTGCACTGGCATAGATGGGACCTGAGCAGGCCTTGGGGGGGACTGAGTCTCTTGCACTTGTGGTGGTTTGCAAACTTCACTACCCCAAAATGCTGAGGACAAATCGGAAGGTCAGTGGAAAAAAAACTGTGGGACCAGTGTGAGAGAGTAGAATGGTGCTGCCCCAGTCTCAGGGCAGCAGAGGGGAGAGGGGGGTGGAGAAACCCATAGCAGCCACAGGAGCAGCAGGGACAGTGGCAGCTACAATTACTGTTTCTGGAGCTTAAGCCCACAGATTGTGAGGAGACTGAGTGACTGACAGTATACCCCTCACCCCGACTGGAAGCCAAGAACTACCTTTACAAATAGCTCAACAGTCAAGTAAATGACTGGGGAAATGACAAAAACTGGAAAAAGACTCAGACTATAAAATTTTACTTTGGGGACAAGGAAGACCAAAACATGCAAACAGAAGAAAACAACGCTAAAGCTTCTCCATCCAAAGCCTCCAAGAAAAAATATGAATTGGTCTCAGGCCATGAAAGAGCTAAAAAAGGCTTTTGAAAATCAAGTTAGAGAAGTAGAGTAAAAATTGGGAAGAGAAATGAGAGTGATGCAAGAAAATCATGAAAACCAGGCAACTTCTTGCTAAAGGAGACCTCCAAAATGCTGAAGAAAATGCACTTTAAAAAAATAGACTAACTCAAATGACAAAAGAGATCCAAAAAGTCATTGAAGAGAAGAATGCCTTAAAAGGCAGAATTGGGCAGATGGAAAAGGAGGTCCAAAAGCTCATTGAAGAAAATAATTTCTTAAGGATTAGAATGGAGTGGATGGAAACTAAAGACTTTGTGAAAAATGAACAAATTATAAAACAAAACCAAAGGAATGAAAAAATAGCAGGCAATGGGAAATATCTCAATGGAAAAACAACTGACCTGGAAAATAAATCTAAGAGACACAATTTAAAAATTATGGGACTACCTGAGAACCATAATCAAAAAAGGGCCTAGACATCATCTTTCATGAAATTATCAAGGAAAATTGCCCTTATATTCTAGAACCAGAGGGTAACATAAATATTGAAAGAATCTATTGATTGCCTCTTGAAAGAGACCCCAAAAGGAAAACTCCTAGGAATATTGTAACCAAATGCCAGAGCTCCTAGGTCAAGGAGAAAATATTGCCAGAAAGAAACAATTCAAGTATTGTGGAAATAAAATCAGGATAACACAAGATCTCGCAGCTTCTCCATTAAAGGTTTGCAGGGCTTAGAATATAATATTCCAGAAATCAAAGGAACTAAGATTAAAACCAAGAATCACCTACCCATCAAAACTGAGTATAATGTTTCTGGGGAAAAAATGATTATTCAATGAAATAGAGGGCTTTCAAGCATTCTTGATGTGAAGACCAGAGCTGAAAAGGAAATTTGACTTTCAAACTCAACAACCAAGAGAAGCATGAAAAGGTAAACAGGAAAGAAAAATCATAAGAGACTTACTAAAGTTGAACTGTTTATATTCCTACATGGAAAGATAATATTTGTAACTCTTGAGACTTTTCTCAGTATTTGGGTAGTTGGACATATTATATACATATAGACAGAAGGCAGAGGGTGAGTTGAATAGGATGGGATGATATCTAAAAAAAACAAAATTAAGGGATGAGAGAGGAATATATTGGAAGGAGAAAGGGAGAAATAAAATGGGGTAAATTATCTGTCACATAAAAGAGGTAAGAAAAGCTTTTTCAATAGAGGGGAAGAGGGGGGCAGGTGAGAGGGAAAAAGTGAACCTTATTCTCATCACATTTGGCTTAAGGAGGGAATAAGATGTACATTCAATTTGGTATGACAATCTATCTTATGATAAAGGAAAGTAGAGGAGGAGATAAGTGGAATGTGGGGGGATTTTAGAAGGGAGGGCAAATGGGAGGAGGGAGTAATGAGAAGTAAACATTTTTGAGGAGGTATAGGGTCAAAAGAGAGAAAAGAATGAAAGGCAGGATAGGATGGAGGGAAATATAGTTAAGTTTTTTACAATATGACTTTTATGTAACTCTTTTGCATAACTGTACATGTATAACACATCAAATTACTGGCCTTCTCAGTGGGGATGAGTGAGGAGGGAGAAGGAAGAGAAGTTGAAAATCAAAATTTTAAAAACGAATGTTAAAAATTATTTTTACATGCAACTGGAAAATAAGATATACAGGCCATGGGGTATAGAAATCTATCTTGCCCTACAAGAAAATAAAGGAGAGGGGGATAATGGAAAGGGAGGGGTGTGATAGAAAGGAGGGCAGATTGGGACTTGGGGTGGACAGAGGGAAGGGATGTGGAGAAAATTTAAAAATCAAATTTAAAAATTGTGGAAGTGAATGTTAAAAAGTAAAAATAAATAAATATTTTTTTTGAAAAAGAATCAGGTAGAACAGCTTTGAATATTAAATGCTGAATTCATTATATATTTAAAAGAAAAGCAATCTGCACATAATAGAGATGCAGTTTCATGTAAGTACATAATTTATATACATACACATAAAGAAACATATACATACATATACATATATAACTGTATAAGTGTGTGTATATGTACATGCGTATACATATATACATGCATATATACATGTACACACACACACACACACACACACACACACACATATATATATATATATATATATATATATGGAAATACCATTTTATTTGGATTAAGGTCAGAATTTGAAAAAAATTATTAAAAAAAATAAAATGAAGATTTTAGACTAGATGACCTCTAAGATCCTTGCCTACTCTAAATAACATACTAGTTGGTGACATGACCTTTCTGGTTGCCCTCCTCTGGAGGGTCTCCATGTTATCAATATTTTTATTAAATTGGGACACCTAGTTCCAAATTCAGCACTCCAGATGTATTCTGACCAGGGCAAAGTCATTCACAGCATCTTCTTGACAAGAACAACATGAAAGATTTTGCTGTGATGTGGATTACACAGGTATGTGTACTTCATAATTTGTTGACTTGCCAGAATTAAGTCATTAAAATTCAGTGTCAGCTTGAAACATGGTCTCCAATAAATTAGAGTACCCCAGGAATTTGCGATTAACTCTGTGCTGTTTTACATTTTTGTTGTTGTTGCGCTGACATAAATGGCATGCTTATCAAATTTATGAACAATATGAAATTGGGAAGGAGCAATCAACACACTGAATGATGTGGGATCCCAAAAGATCTCAAGAAGTTAGAACATTGGACAAAATCTAAGAAGATGAAAGTATAGTAGAGATGAACATGTCTTGTCTTACACTAGGGCTCAAAAAATAACTTCACAAGTACAAGATTGAGCAGGTATAGTTAAGAGAGTAGTTCATCTAAAAAAAAAAATCCAGTAGTTTTTGTTTTAGAAGACTATAAATTTAATTTGTGTCTAAAGTATGGAGTTGCCATCAAGAAAGTTCATGCTATCTCAGCATGCAATTAATAAAACCAAAATGTCTGGCACTATAGAGTCCAGGTGATGGTTACACAGTACTCTGCCCTGGTCAGAATACATCCAGAATACTAAATTTAAACTTGGTGTCCCAAAATAAGGCACTGATTCTCAAGAGTTGTGATACCCTCTGGCTCTAAAATGTGTATAAAGACTCTGAGATGAGGTTTTACTTTGAGGTTTAGTTTTGGAAGGTTTATCTGCCAGATGAGGCTCTGGGAAACTGCAAAGCAGCTCCCCGGCTTTGAAAACTGAGATGTTGGTGCTTTCTTCTCTGGTAACTATGTATATATGTAAAGGTCAGACAATCTGTCTGTTGAACTACGATGTATGTATTGCTTGCTGTCAGACAGTTTGGAAGCACCATCTATTGATTTAGATTTTTTTTTTTTTTGTATTTTCTCTGTTGTTCAGGGTGCGGACTTTTCTCCCTGAACTAAGTGAATGATCCATGTGCTTGATTAAAGTGATTGTTGACCTCTTGAAAGTTGCTTTCGTTTTAGACATGCAGATCTAAAAACCTGTGATAGCAGGTTCCCTTGTGTATGTCAGGGTGCTTACTGCTACAGTCGGTTTCCACCTTCATGAGCTGGGTCACCCAGAACTCTAATGGAGGGGTACAAGAATAGGGACTCCTTTCCCCTGAGGAAGAATTCACTGAGACTGGATTTGGTTTATACTTTAAACAGAAATTAGGTCTCATAATTGGGTGGGGTCCTGCCCAAGATTGGAGACTATGTTCCTTGAGAGCTAGAAGTAATTTCCTGAATCATGTCCTTCACAGACTAACTTTATCAAGAACTGGGCCTTACTGAGAAAACGAAGGAGAAAAGCCTGGATCTCAATTTAATAAATTTGGTTATTAATAAAATAGTAAAATAATAATTTCTTTCATGAGTTAGGAGTTGGAATAGGTGACCTCTTAGGTCTTTCTCAGTTCTAAGATGCTTTCCCTAAAAATTTGAACTTGAATATATGTGAAACTAGTTTACTTGTGACATGGGACAGATGGCAAAGACAAAAATAATAAATGGAGAAAAAATTTGATTCTTAGTGTTTTAAACTTCAGAAAACTGTTTTTTATTTATATCTTTCATTTTTTTACATTATTTGTGTTTCCCTATATCATTTCTCTTTCCTCCTCGTAGCGAACCATCTCATGTAATAAAGAATATTTCATAAAAAAAGATGAAAAAGAAAAAAGCAATCAGCTAAGTTGATGGTTTAATCAAATCTGAAAATATGTGCAATATTTCATGTCTGTGAACCTTCCACTTTGTAAAAGAGATCTTTGGGGTCTTGTTCATAATTTTGCAGTATAAATTTTCCTTTGTGCTATGGCTGTACCTTAAACTTTCAAGCCTAGTATATTGTTTGCATGTAGGAATGGGAATAGAAATTCTGAGGTGGACTTTCCATTGTGAAGTAGAAATGAGATGGGCCAAAATGCCTGTCTTTATTCATATTCCAAGGCCATGTTTTCATCCAAAATCTGGTTTTGTGAGCAGAATAGCATACTGGTTGGGAAATTTGTTCAAACATACAGAGCAGGAAAGAAAAACAACAACTCAGGAAAGATGGATAGCTGACCTGAGATGCATTTGATCAAAGTTCTAAACTCTCCCATTGTTTCTACTAGAGAATTTTGAATAGGATTTTACTACTTCATATCCTGCTCAGTCTTTGCTCGAAGCATTAATGAGGCTTCAGCAAAGAACCTGGGAAATGAGGGTGATCAAATCAGAGCTTGTCACTGAAATTAGATATTTGAAAAGCTTCTGAGCCAAAGGCTCTTCCATAATGAAAGTCATTTGATATTCACACAACTGCCTGGGAAACTGGTCATCTGTTAATAGCCCCAGTGCCTAGCAATCATTTAAGCTTGTTCCTCAGAAATGACACGGTAATGGCCAGAATGAAGTATGCTTTGGATGTGGGAAGCCAGGGGCTAATAGCTGAATAGTTATTCCTTGTCTTGCCTTTTCTTTCATCTTTTAAAAAAATTATAAATAATAATATATTTGGGGTTTTCCTACTGAGTTGTTTCAACGCAATGTTAGTGAGAAATTGAATCAGGCTGTTTTATAGACTGTTATATAGAGGATACAGTAAATAGTGCAAACAGCTCCATCCTTTGGGCTCCCAATAAAATGTAAGTTTCTTGAAGGCAGGGACTGTTGTGTTTTCCTTTCTTTATGACCTACACCTGAGATTTTGTAAATGTATAGAACTTCCAATGTGGTAATTCCCTCCACTGATGCTTATCCATTGAATTAAACTGAACTCAATTGAGTTCATCATTTAGTACCTACCACCTGCAAGAAAGTCTGCAAGACCATGAAGTGGGGGAAGTTTGCAATTTTTTTTCTTGAAAAGACCAGTTTGAAACTAGTTTTTATTTCTTGTATAAAATATAATTTTATTAATATCTTTTGTTTTATTTACATTAAAAATTTGTTTCGGTATTTTTCTCCCTCCCTTTTCCTGAGAATTTGCTATATAACATTTTTTAATTTGAGGAAAAGAAAGAAAAATTAGCAAAACGAATGAATGCATCAAAAACAGTCTTAAAGCACGTGCATGTGCACATGTGATGACCTACCTCTGCAGAGGAGTGGGGTAGGGTTGTCATCTCATAATTCTTCTTTGGAGCCATACTTATTTTTTGCAGCATTCACTTTCATATCATTCACTCTTTATTGTTCTACTCTTATTATTTTTATTTACATTGTTATAGTTATTATGTATACATATGCATGCAATATACATAACATGTATTTATACATATATGTGTACATGTACTTTTTCTTGGCTCTGCTTAATTCACTTTACAATGAAATGGTAAATCCATGCTTCTTTATATTCATGATATTTGTCATTTCTTACTGGACAGTAATATTCCATTATATCTGTATACCTCAAGTTGTTTAGCAATTCTCCAGTGATGTTCATCTATTTCCATTTTTTTGCTATCATAAAATTTTGGTGTATATCAGGTCTTCTCATCAATGACTTCCTTAGGATATGGGCATAGTAATGGACTCTTGAGGTCAAAGTGCAGAGGAATTTTAGTCACTTTATTTGCATAAATCAAATTACTTTCCAAAATAGTTGTACCAAAGAGAGGGCAGGGCCAAGATGATTTTTTTCTAAGAGCATCCTGCTTGTCAATTTTTATAGCACAATC
Organism: Bettongia penicillata ogilbyi; assembly: GCA_023548195.1. Lineage (NCBI taxonomy): Eukaryota > Metazoa > Chordata > Mammalia > Diprotodontia > Potoroidae > Bettongia > Bettongia penicillata. Next base: position 4,355,701 of record JAJHZJ010000039.1, on the reverse strand, counting down.
ATATTCTATCACATAAAACAACTTGTTCAGTCATTCCCCAGTTGATGGACAACCTTCAATTTCCAAATTTTTGCCTCTACTAAAAGGATTGCTATATTAATTTCTGCACAAATAGGTCCTTTTCTCTTTTTGTTTATATTTTTGGAATACTGACCTAGCAATGGTATTGCTGGGTCAAAGGGTATGCACAGTTTGATTGCTCTCCAAAATGGTTGGATCAGTTAACAAGTCCATTAATAGTTCATTAGTGTCCAAATCTTCCCGCATCCTCTACATCATTTGTCATTTTTCTTTTCTATCATATTAGCCAATATGCTAAGTATAAGGTCATACTTTAGAGTTGTTTTAATTTGCTTTTCTCTAATTAATAGTGATTTAAAACATTTTTTCATATGATTATAGATAGCTTTGATTTCTTCTTCTGGAATACTGCCAGTTTATATCCTTTGATGATTTGTCAATTGGGGAAATGACTTGTATTCTTATAAATTTGACTAATTTCTCTACATATGTGAGAAATGAGTCCTTTATCAGAGAAACTTATTATAATCCCATCCACCCAGTTTCTTGCTTTCCTTCTAATTTTTGCTGCATTGTTTTTGTTTGTGCAAAACATTTTAAATTTGATATAATCAAAATTATCCATTTTCTATCCTATAATGCTCTCTATTTCTTGTTTGATCAAAAATTCTTTCCTTATCCATAATTCTTAGAGATGAAATATTCCAACAACACAGTAATATTCCATTATAGTCATGTATCAAAATTTATTTAGCTATTCTTCAATTGATGGGCATCTACTTTGTTTTCGATCCTTAGCTATCACAAAAAGTGCTACTATAAAAATATTGGAATATATGAGTACGAGAATTGGAACATATGAGCATGAGAAAAATATAATTTTTCTTATCAATTCCTTTCTTGGAGTATAAGCTCAGTAATGGAGGCTCTGGTTCAAAAGGTATGCACACTTTTACCACTTTATTAGAATAATTCCAAAATGCTTTCCAAAATGGTTGTGCCATTTCACAGCTTCACCCTCAATGTATTAATATGTCTATCATCCTACACCCCTCAAATATTTACTATTTTTTGGTCATTTTTATTTTTTGCCAATTTTCAGGGTATGAAGTGAATCCTCAGGGTTGTTTCACCTTACCTTTCTTTTATTAGTAGTAACCTGGAGCATCTTTACATGGTTTGAGTATTTCATAGTTCTTTTGAGGACTATTCCTATATTTTGACCTTTTATTTATTGGGGAATGGCCATTGGTTTTACGTACGTTTATTAATTGTTAATATATCTTGAAAACTAAACCCTTGTCAGAGACATTTGATATGGAGAGTTTTTACTATGCAGCCACTTCCCTTCTTAGCCAAGTGCATGAATTTTGTCTGTGCAAATGCTTTCCAGTTTCAAGTTCCCTTTTCTGCTATAGGCACAGTTCTTCAGTTGCTTTACTTTATCTTTTTTTTAAAAGTGGCTTTGTTCCCAATGAATCTCTTCACCTCACCACTGCTCTTCTCATTTTATGGGCTCCCTTTCTTCTGCTCCCCTTTAGCTAGTCTTGATCTTTAGTTTTTAAATTTCATGTTTTTGTACCCCTTTCCAAAAAAAATCTCTCGTTCTCTTAATTGTCCATCTTATTCTGTTTACTTTAGACCCTTATTACCTGATTAATGACCTCTAGAATTATCTATTCTCTTTTTTATTGGTTTTATTTATAAAGTCAGTGCTTCCAAGTTTTCCATTCTACGCTGTCTCCTCTAGGTGCTTTCTGCCACTGCCCTGTAGGGCTCACCTTATGGATTCTCCTTTTCCATTGTGCCTCACTTCCAGAGAGCACACTGCCCCATGATAGGATCCCTCCTCTACCGCATCCCTGATTATGTAGCCTACTATTGATCTGTACCCTCTGTTGCCACTTTTTTTGTAGAAAATATTTTTTTTTGTTTTGTTTTAATCTCCTCGCTTTGTCAGTGCCCTCCCACTCCAAGTGCTAGGTGTTTCTAGGGGTTCCAACGTTCCCCCTCCTCAAACAGCAGCAAAGCCCCCCAGGTCTTATCCAGTGGGTGAGGTCCACATCTTCCTTCAGTAATCATCTCTTCACCCATTGAAGCATTCATCAGTGGAAGCCCCTTTCACCTCCAAAGTAAACCCTCCTACCTTCTCTTCAATTTTTCCACCCTCCTTCCCAACAACTCATTTGTTTATATTCAAGGTCTTTGAAATGTTGATTTTTCCTGAAATATTTGGTACTTTTAGTCTTTTTTTGTTCTTTATTTTCCTTATCAGTCACTTTCTGACTCCCTCTACTCTGATTGTGGTTTCCATTAGAGGTGAATCTCTCCTTGGTTCATCAGCCTAAGTATCTACCCCAAATTATTTTGGATAGTCAGAATTGGCCCCAGCTGAATGCTCTGCTTTTCCCTCAGGTGTGGTAGAGAAAGGACTTGCCCACAGTCTCAAAGCTAATGACAGATCCAGGATTAATCTCAGGTCTCCTACATCCAAACTTAGGTTATTTTCCACTGTACCATGCAACCAGGTATGCTAATAATTTCTGGTTTTGGTCTTCAAGTTCCTGATTTGTAAAATGAGACATTAATTCAGGCCAATTAGAACTGAGGAGAAGTACCACAGATAGAGACAGCTAAAACAACAGTTGGATTGATGAATATCCATGAAAGCAGCCTCTGACTACAAAGGAATTTTACCAACCTACTATTTAGGGTCATTTGATCTATTAATAGAAGCATTAGAAGGTACTTTGGGTTTGAAGCCTACCTTGGTCTAATTCAATATGAAATTTCATAGCCCTCTAGTACCTAGAGGATATCCAGAACTTATTTTTGATGCTTCTTATTCCATTGTATCCTTTTCTCACAAGCTACTTGAGCTTAGTGACTAACTGGACACACCGCATATGACTTAGGGACCAACTTAATCATAGCTTCCCTTATCACTATTCCTTTCTTCTATCTCCTCTCTCCTCTGGGTTGGAAGATTTAGAAGAATAGGCCAGTGTTTTGGGAGGTAGGCTACCTTTCAGAGAAGCTGACCAAGGAGGATGAAACTCTTTACCATGTGGCCATTAAGGTGAAGGCTGCCTATATGCCATGGATGTCTTGGTATCTTGAAATCTTCTAGCACTATCTCTGAGCAGGAGCCTCCCAGGACCTGGCTTCCTTAATGGTATCCTCTATAGCAGTGACCTTGAAATATCCCAGGGTCTCTGACTTGCTACCCCAAGGTTTTTCCCTGGGGTTCCCTTTGGCTCTTTCCTCTAGTGCCAGAATTGTTAGTAATGATTATGCATATGTATAGCTTCCCTTCCCCACATCAGACCAAAGCAAGGACCACAGATGTGGTACAGTATCTGGGAGCACGTCTTACACCCTTCTCCTGTGTGTGCATATATACATGTGGTCTATGTATCTTTCAAAACCTCTTCTGTTGTTAAATTAAGATGGGTATGGCTTTGTCTCTGCTCTTTGAAACCTGATTCATGTAGCAGTCTCTTAAATTCTTTTTAGCTCAAATGTTCTATTTGTCTCATGTTCTATATTATAAGGACATTTGCAGCTTTCACATTCCATGTTCTCACATTCTGTGGTCTTTCCCACAGACCTAATAATTTTTATGTTCTGAGGTTTCTTCCACTTCTGACATTGTATGGTCTGTAGTTTTCTCCAGTTGTTACATTCCATTTTCTCACATTCTCTGTGTGTTTTCACATTCTATCTTCTAGGATCCTTTCCAGCTCTCACATTTTTTTTAAGGTTTCTTCAAACTTTGATATTCTATATTCTCCCAGTACATGATACAAGATTTGTTCCTGCTCTAATGTTCTAAAAAATGTTTAGAGGGATATAACAATGCAGATCTATGTGGACAATAATCTGAAAAATCTAGAAGATTGTTGATTGTTTTTTCAGGCCTCTGATATTTTAGACACATGCACAAGACAGGGCGAATATAATTTTCTTAAAAAAAACCCAAAGTTTTCTTTTTTTCTTTTGAAGAAAAATAGCAATCTGTTCTCATTTTCTGTTTCTTGCGTATCCAGGAGACATGCTTATAAATAGGATGCAAAGGGAACTCGAAACTTCTCTGGGCTTTAGCTGTTCATAATGTGCTATTGGTATATGTTAATCAGGAAATGGGAACATTTTGAATTGAATATGAGAATAAATGAAAGACTATGAAAGATCCCTTAAAAAGTAGTGAACTAATAGTATCTAGGGAAAATATTGTGATCCAAGCTATGGGGAAGGAGGTATAATGTTATGTTTCTTAGCATGGAAATTTAAGGCAGAAGAAATTGAGTTTTAGTTCAGGGCACTGAAATTTAAAGAAAATTGATGACTCATATTCCTTCAGCACCTGAATTCAGCACCTAATTAGCAAGAATAACTAGTTAAAATTAGGAACTACCGGGATAGTTCTGTTTTGGAACACCCCACCCCACCCCCTTAATTCTGATCTTGCTCTATCCTCTGGTATTTCATGGTCTCTACCTTCTAGCCACAGAATAGTATCCAGATTCTTCCTGCCCTTCTTCTCTTCTCCAGCAGAACTTTAAAAGCTGATGTGAGGTTATGTTTTATGTGGCTTTCTCTGTGTACCAAAGTTGTCAATTATGACTTTGCTTGAATGAAAAGAGCTGTATTCAGGACAGTACGTTTGGCATAATGACCATTATATACAGTGGACCCCTGCCAGTGCCTGGGGTGACTCATAATTACCTTATGATGATATAGATTTGATTATATCAAAGGTGTGTGTTTATGTGTTGGGGGTGGGAGGTTTGGCTTTGACTGAGTTCTAGATTCCATCTTCTTGCATCCTTCTAATCAAGATAAAAGGGCCACATTATGTATCCTGAATAGGTTCTACTCTGCAAACATCTCATATGGTGATCCCATCTTCCAAATGAATGTATGTCTTATGACCCAACAGCAGGGTCAAAGTGGAGTGGATATTGATGGCAGGTTAGGGACAAGGATCACACAGGTGTTCCACAGGTAGGATCCACAGAGAATGCTTAAATCTCATTTTAATAACTATGTTCCACTGCCTTTCAATCTTACAGCAAAGTAATTAAGAAGCACATCTTTTACCCTCTCTTGGCTCATGAGTCAAGACAAACACCAACAAATGGTGAAACGAATGAGATGATGGCAAGGATACTTGTGTCCTGAAAACTATCACAAGTGTACTGTAAATAGGCAATACTATACCAGTGAACATAACCATTAACTTAAGTAGCAGGTTTGATTTGGGCACATCATCAACCATATGAAGTTGGGACCTCAAGCTCTGTGACCATGGGCATGTCATTGTTCTCTCTCTGGGCTGTAGCCTTCTATTCCATGCAATGAGGGGAATGGGCTACATAATTTTTAAGATGATTTCCTCCCTTGTCCTTTTCTGGTCTGTTTGAAACTAATCTGAAGTTTATTTAGGTAGTACAGATTAAAATCATTCAACCTTCATTTAACGAACATTTATAAAATGCCTATGTACAAAGCACTGTGTTAAGTATGGAGGGAGGTACAAAAGCAAATAAGACACAAATAATGCCCTCAATGTGCTTACGATATAGTAGGTCTTGCAGGGTGACAATATTCATTGAAATTTCAGGGAGTATCCACTTTGTCCCACCAAATGTCCTATTGAGTTTAATATTGTCAGAGTTTTATAACCTTGGCTGAGAACTTTGATCCTTGTTGAAATGTTACTCTATCTAGGGGAGGTATGGGGCATTGGAGAAGACTCAATTGTTATCTGTCACTTATCTCCTACATGGGTCTGAAGTACCTGACGGGAGTACATATGGGGATAGAAGAGGGAAATGCGCAGAAATGGAGGGGGAATATCATAACATGGAAAGACTGACATCCAGATTGATAGACTTTATGACCTTCACATGAGTTCTTTGATTTTTTTTTTTACATACATAGCTGCTACTATCAAACCCAGTGGATTCACTGGGAATTTTCTGAGCTGAAGTTGGACTGCTAATAAGTTATTCATAGGGAAGAAAGATATGTAATTGGGCCACATTGGTTTCTGGCAGCAGCATCTCCAGGCTGAACTCTGGAGCAAAGTAATTTGCTCCAATCGCCTTTTCAGTCTCCTTTAATATGTTGTTTTCTTCCATTAAAATGTAAGCTCCTTGGGGTCAGGGACTGTCTTTCTAGTTGTATTTGCATTCAAAGCTCATAGTACAGTGCCTGAACTGTGTTCTTCAGTCGTTTCAGTCATGTCCGACTCTTCATAAACCCATTTGGGGTTTTCTTGGCAAAGAGATAGGAGTGGTTTGCCCATTGACTCAAACTAAGCATACAGCAGTCCACTAAAACCATCATGCCTCTTCATATTGTACTTTGGAGGTTGATTTTTGAAACCTCAAAGAAGTACTTTACATTTATTATTCAGACAAACATTCACCAATTCTATTATTAAAGATTAATTAACTTTGTCACAAGATTCCTGAAATTACCTGGAGTTTGAATCAAGTGATCCAGATTTTCCTCCTGAATTTAATACTTAGCAGCCACATGACTTTGGTTAAATTAATTTTATTTCTCTGGACCTTGGCTTCACTTCTGTTGTAAAGATCAAGTGAAGTGAATGTGAAAGTGCTTAATAATAATAAAATGAGATGAGTGAGGATAGTGATTATGAAATAATGATTTTCCTGACTGCAGTTAAATATTTACAGATTGCTGCTTAACAGAGAAGCTGGATTGGAGAGAGAGAGAGAGAGAGAGAGAGAGAGAGAGAGAGAGAGAGAGAGAGAGAGAGACAGAGACAGAGACAGAGACAGAGACAGAGACAGAGACGGAGAGGCAAAGAGACAGAGAGAGAGAGAGAGAGAGAGGGAGAGAGGGAGAGAGAGAGGGAGAGGCAAAGAGACAGAGAGAGAGAGAGAGAGAGAGAGAGAGAGAGGGAGAGAGGGAGAGAGGGAGAGAGAGAAGGAGAGGCAAAGAGACAGAGAGAGAGAGAGGGAGAGAGAGAGAGAGAGAGAGAGAGAGAGAGAGAGAGAGAGAGAGAGAGAGAGAGAGAGAGAGAGAGAGAGAGATCACAGTGAGGAGCTGCTGTACACTGAAACTAAAAGCCCAAGGAAAGTTACGAGAGTCTCTGAAGTTCTGATGAAAATCAACAAAAGAGAGATTTTGACTTACCAAACTTTAATCTGTGTACAAGAAGGCAGGAATACACCTACTGTATGAAGCCACTTCCCCTTAAGTTATCTATCCAAATATATACTTTTTTCCAGATGTCTGGGTGGCTACAAATAGAATTGTTACACTGAGGCATTTGTTTATCACAACCTTTCACCCTAATCCAGCCAGTGAAATTTATTGTAGTCATTTAGGATTTTCTTCTATCGTCTTGAGAATCACAATGATGGACCATTAGTCTTGTCAAGAAGGAAGGTTCCCCCTCTGCCTATTCCACCATAGTTACCTAGCCCTTCATCTAATTATTTTCCTGGGAAATATTTGCAGGAATTGGGATCAGCATAGATACTAAGGGAGGTGAGGATCCAAGCCATATACAGCTATTTCTCTTCCATTCAAAAGAGAAAAACTCCAGGTATCTGTAACAGCAGCCATTTGCTGCCCCTCTGACTGCAATATAGTCACTGTTACCAGTTAATGTTCCCTGAACACATGGCAGTAAGTTTTGAGGCAGCAGGAGGCTAATACTTACATGTGCTTGATATGGGTTGCTCTTAGTTGGAATAAATATAGGCCTTAATTAATAGTTTGCTAATCATCCTATCGAATTAGTCTTGTTTTGAATCATCTCTTGTTTTTAAATACATTTCCTCCATACTCCTATTTTAGCATCGGAGTAGCCTGCTGAAAGGAATTCTCCCTATTGTGTTTCAGACCTTGTGATTCCCCACCCAGTCTAGCCATTTACTGCAATATTCTGGCATCATCACCAAATCAGACTGTAGGTAGAGGTAGCCCCAGTCTTTCTTGCTTGATCAATCTTTCACTGAATTAGTACTTTAAGTGTGGATGCTTGGGGTGTGTACTGCTGTGTGATTGAAATTCCTTTTGTCTCCCTTCTGAAAGATAGCTCCACCAAGAGTCATCTTATTGTTTCAGAAGGAGTTATGAAGGAAAGTGGGGGAGGCATATGTTTCACACTGTTTGGGGTTTTAATCTAATGATAAAGGTCTCCAGTGAAAAGGCTTCTTTTTTTCTTCTTTAGTCATTGAAAAGTTATAAATGATGTGTGGCGTTGGTGGAGGGTTTGTCTCCAAGGACCAAATGAGGTTGCTCAATTAGAATGGCTATACTTAAAGGCTGCCAACACGCTGTCACGAGGAAAGGTATTTGCATCCACATACTGGAATTCTTTGACCTTGATGGACACAGTATTGTTGACATTTAGGTTCTCCAGAAAGAATTGGGAGAGGTTCTTGTAGATGTCCTTTGTTCTTGTTTTTGATTCACACACAGTAACCATAGTTTGCTTCTTTGTTTGATTATTGATGAGAAGTTCCAAATTCAGGTCAATAGCATTGTCTGGACAGTTCGGTACAGCAAATTGCAACTGGCAATAGATGATGTACCAGCCTGGAGATTGGATGATCAGATTACCATCGTAATATCCAATGCCATTGAGGATGCCATTGTCCCAGGTCAGTTTGGAACTGTTTATTGACTTTGAAACTAGAAAGAGAAACATAAAAGAACAGGACTGTTGTGTGCATTTGGAAAATGGTCTAGAAAATTTGAAAAGTGTTTAATTAACATATCAAGTTATTGGGGGTCTTTGAGAACATAGTAGGTGCAGCATGTCTGTCAGATACAGCTAATTGGCACAGTGGATAGAAGATTGGTATTAGAATCAAAAACACCTGAGTTTAAATCCTATCTTAGGCACTTGCTATGGGACCCTGGACAAGTCATTTAGCCTCTGCCTCAGTTTCTTTATCTGTAAAATGGGGATAATAATAGCACCTACCTCCCAGGGTTGTAGTGAGAATTAAAAGAGATAATATATTAATACACTTTATAAGCCTTATATCACTATATAAACACTAGCAGCTAATATTATTACTACTATTATCATAATAATTATTAATAAGGTATTTCAATGACTCACTGAACCATGAAATCTCAGAGTTGGAAAGTGTCTCAGTGACCAAATGTTCCTACCAATACATAACCACCACCACCCTACAACACACCCATCAAATGGTCATCGAGCCTTTGCTTGAAGCCCCACCTTCCTTCCCTATGGGGGAGAATCCACTTCCTCCTGAAGCAGTCCATTCCACATTTGGATAGCTCTAATTGTTGACATCTTCACCCCATTATCAAGGCCACATTTGCCTACTTGCATCTTGCACTCATTGCTCTTTATTTCAACTTTTAGGGCCCAACAAAGCAAGTCTAGTATCAACTGCACATGATAGTGCCTCAAATACTTGTAAGCAGCTCTCATACCTTCTTCCCTCTTTCCCCAAGTCTTCTCTTCTCCAAGCTGAACATCCTCAGTTCCTTTGACTGATCCACATGTTTCATAAATGAGGATCTTCATCATCCTACTTGTCCTCCCAAGGACTGTCATATGCACAGTTTACTCTGTATGCCCCCAAAGCAAGAACTTGTAGCAATGAGTGAAAGTTTCATCTAATGGATCATAACTTCATTGGATCATAGATTTGGAACCAAAAGGTAGCTTGGAGGCCAAGTCCAATGCCTTCATTTTTTAAATGAGGAAACTAAGATCTAAAGTAGTAACTTGTTCAAAGTTTCACAGGTAGTAAGTAACAGAGCTGAGATTTCTAGTCTTTGGACTTCAAATACAGCATACTTTCTATTGTGCCACAGACTTGACATAGCAAAAAAAAAACACAAAATAAACAAACCTCTTCTATTAATTAAATCTATTGAAAAGTAGAATGGGTGGCTTCAGAAGATAATAAGTTCCCCTTTACTAGAGGTATTCAAGTTCGATATACACTTTTCAGGGATGTTGTAGAGGGAATTTCTGTTTTTCTTTAAATAAAATTACATTGGTATTTTTATTTTTTATATCACCTACTATTCCCAATGTATCTCTACCTTCTCCTCTCAGAAATCTATTTCTTATCATAAAGGATAAAGGAGAGAAAAACAAAACAAAATATAGTTTTTAGCAAAATAGAACAACAAAAATGTCTGGCATTGTATACAATTTTCAATGACCTTCCACCCCAGTAAAGAAGTGGGAGAAGTTCCTTCTCCTAGCTCTTCTTTGGGGTAAGCTTGGTTACTGTAATTTCATAACATTCAGTTTCTATGTTTTATTGTTATATCCATTTGTATTGCTGTAATCATTGTATATATGCTTTCTTGATTCTATTTACTAAACTATGCACCATTCCATGCCTTCCCATGCTTTTCTGTATTTACCATTTCCTATAAAACAGTGATGATATTCCATTACATTAACCTATCATGATTTGTTTAGCCATTCTCCCGTCAATTAGTATCTATTGGTTTCAAGTTCTTTTCAGCTCTCTCTTTTTCTCAACATGTACATATATAATACATGTGTGCATATACCTATATATAAACACATATATACATACATACATACATATATATATATATGTCTTTCTTTTTATCATTGACATATTCCTAGAAGTGGAGTCTCTCAGTTAAAGGGCAACTATATGTTTAGTGATTTATGCAAATTACTTTCCAAAATGCTTATACCCATTGGAAGCATTACCAAGAATGTGCTAATGTGTCTGTCTATGCATAACCCCTCTAACATTGACTATTCTTAGTTTTAGTCATCTTAATTTGTTGGATATAAAGCACATTTAAGAGTTGTTTTGATTTGATATTATTAATGTTTTGAGACATTCTTTCATATGGTTGTTAACAATTTGCTATTCTTTCGAGAGCTGTTTGTTCACATACTTTGACCACTTATCTACTGGATATTGACTTTTGGTCATAGAGTCAGGAAGACCTGACTCTAGTTCAAATCTGGCCTCAGACACTTATTAGCTATGTGACCTTGGGCAAGTGTAAGCACAAGCAAAGTGGAATTTAATTTTTCTTTTTGGAGTTCACTTTCCCAGGCTCAGGCTAAATGGTGAACATCTGAAGGCTCAATCTCCTTTGAACTCCAGTAGCTCACAGCCATGCTGAGTTACATTTATTGTGAAGCCTTCTGGCTCTGAGCCCATTAGTTGAAAACTATACGTACTGAGAGATTGGTGTTTTGCTTTGGGGGTTTTGCTTATGAGAAGGACTTTTTGATTCCCTGGATGGGACTCTGAGTAGCTCCTTGTTAAGAGCCTCTCCTCCCCCACTCTCACATGTTCTTGGTACTCCCTCATCTGGTGCTATATGGAGGTGGTTGTTTGTGTTACTTAGTCATGTGGAACCCTATCTGTTGATCTTTGTGCTAATTTCTCTGCTTGTATTTTCTCTGTTTGTATTTTCAGGGTGTTGACCTTTCCCTTGAACTAGTGAATGACATATATGTTTAATTAAAGAAGAATTGTTAACTCCTTTGAAGCTGTCTTGCCTTTATAAAGCAGATCAAAGAATCCTTGCTAGCAGGCCATCCTGGGTGTGCTAGGGTGCTTGCTAATATAGTAAGTCACTTAACCCTGTTTGCTTCAGTTTCCTCATCTGTAAATGTAGAAAAGGAAATGATAAATCACTCTAGTATCTTTGCCAAGAAAACGCCAAATGGGAACATGAAGACATGTCTGAAATGATTAAATAACAATTACAATAATATCTTGGATATCTGATCTTTATCAGAAATATTTGATACAAAGATTTTTTTCCCTCAATTGACTACTTCTATTTTTGTCCTAGTTTATGAAGAAACGATTTAATTTCATAATAACAAGGTTAACTATTTTAATATTATTATTAATTGCCACGGAGAGATGTCAAGCACAGACTAGACTAAATGATCTTTAGAGTCTTTTTCAACTCTGAGATTCTACAACTCTGTGTTGCTGAGATTGACCTTGTAAAAACTAGCCTTCACCAATAAAGTGACATTGATATGGTACAGTGAATAGAGTACTGGACCTACAAGCAGGAAAATCTGAGTTCAGATCTCTTCTGAGAGACTTCCAGCTGTATGACCTTGAGCAAGTCACTTAACCTCTTTGTCTCAGTTTCTTCAACTGTAAAATGGGATAACACCCACCTACCAGTGTTTTGTGAGGATCAACTGAAAATGCTTTTTGTAAAAAAAAAAAACTCACTTAACATAGTACCTGACACATAGTAGGAACTATATCAATGCTAGTTATTATTAATTTTTGAAATGGAGATGTTAAAGTTAGTTTTCACTGCTGCCGCTATATTGCTTCTGTTTTATAATACAAGGTAAAAACCATTTTCTCTCTGATCTCTGAAGTAAATTCTTTGCTAAGGGTGAGATTTAATTCACTGGAAAAAACAAATTAAAAAAAGGAAAATAAGATGACTGTGGCTAATGACAGAGACTTAGGGCTAATGTTCGATTTCCCTTCCACTTAGGCTTTGGAACAGCAGCACATTTTGTTGTTTTCCCCAAACACCTGTCTCTTGACAGAGGTATCTAGCAGTATGCAAAAAGATTTTGCGCTTGTTAATTAAGATGTCAATCAGAGAGGCAGAATAGTTTGAAGTGTATTTAACATGTCTCATTGGTGCAAATAAAAGCGTAAATCCAGTCATTCTATTGAAAGTCTGACTTTAGTAGTCATGAGGGAAATGGTCAAAAGTCCTATAAGCTTGGTAAAATTTGATGATTCTTTGACTCATAGCTGGTACTCCTTCCCGGTCCTCCTGCTCCCTTATATCTACCCAGATCCAGTCATACTTCACTTTATATATTGGCCATATTCTTATCTTCTGCTCTACCATAACTATAGGTACTCTCCCCACTTTCCAGCTCTGGAGCCATAATCAAATCAATATTACCATTGCTACTGGAAAGGATGTGCCAAGTTACTGCCCTAGGCTCTATTTATTGTCCCTGTGATGCTGCAAACCAAAACATAACTCCCTAGGTACTATTTCCTTTTATAGTATGTGTTACCTCGTCTTATTAAAATGAAAGTATCTTGATATCAGGAAATATATTGCTTTTGTGTCTCCAGACTTAGCATGGATTTGACATATAATAAGTTCTTAATAAATGCATCTTCTTTCCTTCCTTCCTTCCTTCCATCCATTCATCATTGACTAAATAGGGAAATCACCTTTAGAAGTTCATCAGACAGCTAGGTGGCTTACTGGATAGAATGCCAGGCCTGGAGTCAGGAAGACCTGGGTTCAAATCTGACCTTAGACATTTATTGGCTGTGTGACCTTGGGCAAGTCACTTAACTCCCTTTTGCTTCAGTTTCCTCATCTGAGCTGGAGAAGGAAATGGCAAAGCACTCCAGTATCTTTGCCAAGAAAACTCTAAATGGGTTCACAAAGAGTTGGGTAGGACTGAAACCACTGAACAATAACAAATAGATTCAAGATTTTAAGGAGGATTTGAAGGATTTCATAATGGAACTCAATTACTGACCTTGTAGATATGCTGATGACCCATTCCCTAGAGGCTTCCTTAGGATACTTAAGATATCCAATGAGCAATTTCCTAAAAGCAAAAATCAGAGAAATATGAAAGTTTTATCTCTACTTTTGGGAACAGCAGACATTACTGATAACCCTCACGGCCCTTGACTTAGAATAATGACAATTTTCCACTCTCAGGGGATAGGTTTTCTCCTCTTTGACCATTAACTCTCTTCCCATGATATCCATGGTGATGAATACCTAATTATAGCTATATAAAATGAGAGATAAGGAAAAGATATTGATAAGTTACTTACAATGCAGTGGGAAGGAAGGCTTCTCTCCAAAGGGAGAAGCCAAGGATAGCTATTATGATCAAGTACATTAATATCACCAACAAAATATAAACCATTTAACATTTTATGAAGCTAGGGGATGAATTCACCCTCATATTTCCTTCTCCCTGCCTCAAATCTCTTTACATATTCAACTGTCCTTTCATCCTATATTCCAGTTTCTGAAGAAGAGGTAGGCGGTCCATTTCTATGCTGAGACAATCTCTTTTCGTGGTATTCTCTCATGTTTCCTCTGGCAGTTCCCTCTTTGTCCAAGTCACTGTTGCTGTTCTCACTCTCTCTTTCTCTCCCTCCCTCTCTCCCCTCTGTCTTTTTTAAGTCCTCTCCCTCTCCCCCTCCCTCTTCCCCCTCTCTCTTATAATCCTCTCCTCTATTTTCCCTCTCCTCCCTCTCTCTTCTCCCCATCTCTCTCCCTCTTCCTTCCCCACTCCCCCCCCTTTTTTTTCTCTTCCTACCTATTGGCTTCTTCCTGCCTGCCTAGATATGCTCAGGTCTTTCTCATCCCTAGAAAAGACAAACACCCACTTGTAATCACTTTAAACATTCATCTTATATCATTTTTTTCTTTTATTACTAAATTCCTAGAAATTGTTCTTTATACTTGTTGCCTCCATTTTCTTATCACACAAGGGATTCAGACCTCTTCCCCCTACTGAAACTGCTTTCTCAAAGACTATCAATGGTATTTAAAAATTGCTTTTTCTATAGAGTCACTTCTCAATATGCACTCTCACATAAAACCCACTCTTGTAGCAGAGAAAAGTGGGTAGGGAAAAACAACTCATGCAGCAGTTGTTTTTCTACTGCTGCTTTCTACACAGCTCTCTACACACAGTAGGTTTCCTCACTGTTCTCTATGATGTTCTGCTTAATTGCAGTTTAGCAATTTTTGATTTATATCATCATACTCACTGTTTATTGTCCTCCATTTCTATTTTATTGACTCTATAGTAATTGACATAAGACTTCACATGTTTCTCTGATTCTTTCATATTCATAGTTTCTTATAGCATTTTATCATTCCTTTATATTAACATACCATACTTTGTTTCATTCTTCCCCAGATGGTGAGCTCCCACTGTTTCCAGTGAGCTGCTGAAGGCTACGGGTGACCGGTGATTGTTAAATTTTCAATGTAAACATTTAAAACTCAGAAATTGGCTAAAAATCAAGACGAGTCATAGTTGGTTGTGTAGACTTAAAGAAGTGATGGAGAAGATGTCAGTAATACAGATTAAGCTTAACTGCATATCATAAGGCAGCTAGGTGGTGCAGTAGATAAAGCACACTGGCCCTGGCGTCAGGAGGATCTGAGCTCAAATCTGGCTTCAGACACTCTTACTCACTCTATGAGCCTGAGCAAATCACTTAACTCTGATTGCCTTCTGAAAAAAAGTGTCATAAATATATATTCCCCCCAGAAATCCACTTCTTAAATATTTACCAGCACCCTCCTGAATGATACTCTGAATATTTTGGTACATAAATGATAGATCTGTCTATGAATGTGCCCAATTCTGAGATTACTGGATCAAAGGGTCAGAAAAGATAACTTTTCTTAAATAGAACTGAAATGCCTTCAAATTATAAATCCACTAACAGTATATTTATTAGTTTGCCTATTTTCCAACAACACCATAATGTTAATGATTTCTGCCTTTTAAAACCTTTGTCACTTTAACACGTGAAGGTGAAAATTCAGAAAATTGTTTTAACTTACATTCCTCTTACTGTAGTAATGAGAAATCACTATTAACAATTAGGAGCATTTTAATAACATTTATAGTTCACATTTCTTCTTTTGAAAATTGTGTTATCATTTGCTTTGACCTCTTATATTTTGGGAAATGGCTTTTTTGTCTTATTGTTTAAATGGTATATCTTAGATATAAGAGTTTATGGGAGATAATTTGAAGTATATGTGTTATTAACTTTACCCTGTGAATATTTAATTATACTCTTTCATGTGCAACTTTGGTTATTTGAAATCTTTGGTTGTATCTATCAGTAACTACTTTTTTTTAAGCTTTTCAGTATGATAATTCCACTTACAGAACTGGCGTTATCGTCTTTCTGGCATTTTACAAAGGAAGTCTTATCTTTCCTATCAGAGAAAAAAATACTCCCATCCCAGATGCAGGGCTTCATGTTCTCTCTTTTACTGGATGGAAGAATAGATATTTAAAATTATTCTTTTCTTTTGAAGTCATTTAAAGCTCCCAGATAATATAGAATGGTATTAACAGCATGTTGGTGGGGGTAGAGGTAAGGGTATACTATTAGCAGAACAGGGAGGACAATTATTTCTATAACACATACAAAAAAAATTTAATTAGGATCAGCCATGCTTGGAATTGTGCTCAAGCTCATTGGAGTTAGTTAATTCAGTACTTCTCAATAAATGCCATCTTGCAATTAAAGTGCTGATGACCAAAACTTCAATATCTGGGCAGCCCCGTCTTCTAGCTATTAGCAGCACTTACTCAAACTGCTAATTTCTCTCTCTCCTTTCTAATTTCTTCTCTTTCTCTTCAGTTAAGATTGCCATTCCAAATCCTCCTCATTGACCTCTTAACATATATAAGTCTTTTTTTCATCATACTTTCCTGAGAAATGTTCATTTACTCTGTCCTCTTCCTTATTTCTATCCTTATTCTCAATTATATTCTCTCATCAATGAGCATATATTTATATATTTCTTTTTTATTCTTGACATGTCCCTCATAAAAGGTAGGGCTTCTAAAAAAACAAAAGTTGAATGTGTCTTTCCATCCCTTTCCTGAATTTCTGCATTTTGAGATATTATCTTTTTTTTCTGTTCCCTTTATTTTTTCTTTCACTATTTATTATTTTTTTGTGGAGTCTTCTTTTGGGTTTCACAAGAAAGAGATAATGTCATATTGGAGAAGTCAGTCTGTTTTCTGAGTCAGGAGGTCTGATCCTATCCTCTACCTTTATCATGAGCACTCACCCTTCCCCTGGTTCATCTTCTTCCACTCCCACCTTGTTCTCTCTGTCATCTCTAGAGGACAGACATGTATATTTTCTCTCCTGAGTTGCCATATTGGGAAACACAACCTTTGTTCATAATGAGTTGCCCTGTAAAGACTCTCAATGTGTCCATTCAACCCAATGCAGCCTATTATGAGGCACTTGTCTCTCTTCTCCATCCTCCCACCATGGAAACATATTTCAATGACACCATTTCCTTTCCTCTTCTAGGGTATGATCAGTCTTCATTTCCTGCCTCTGATCCCTCCTCCATTATTCTTACCTGACTCTCTAACAACCTCTCATATATTCTGAGATTCTGAAAAATTATTGTTTGTTTTTACACATACATCTGATGGATGAAATATCATTCCTTAGACTCCTCCCTCTCCCCATCTTTTGCCTTTCCTTTTCCCATTTGAGTAGCTTACAATTATGCTATCCTACCACCCCACAATGAAAAGGTTGATTTACTTGTAGGAGAGCATGATTTATTGTTTAAAAATTATTAAATCAATTCTTCCTCTTCTTTTCTCCTGACCCTTTCACCCCCCTTAAATCTTTAGCCTCATTGTATTCTTTTATTCCTTAATAATTTCTTTTTTACATTTTCTTTCAACCCTCAATTAGATTAAAAAAATAAAAAACAGTGGGCTTGTCTTGACCTTGAAAATTAGATAATTGATTTCTGTTCTTAGTCTTTTCTTAGTAATCATACTTACTGCCTGTAGGGTGTTTCTTTTCTTTATAGTATTTGAAAATTAAATACTCATTTTTTATTTTTTGATAAAAACTCAAATGACTCTTTTTTTGAAGGTTCACAGATTTGTTTCATTGATAAATAGGGTCATCATTGAAAGATATAACTTTAGGGGTGGATCTTGAGATCCTTTACTTTTTCAGTTGTTCTGTATCTCTTATTGTTGATTTGAAGTAATGCTGATCTATTAAAACAGACTTTCCTTCAGAATTGAAGACCTTTTCCTGGTCACTTGCAAAATTTATTATTTAGTGCAGAAAATTTAAAACTTATCAATAACTAATCCCTTGGGATTTTAAACTTGGAGTTTTCCTCTGTTAATAACTTAGCAGTTCTATCAATTAGTGATTTGGTCTTTATTTAAAAACTATTACGGGAAATAAAAATAAAAAAAATTATTAAAGGAAATGAAAAATAATTCAAAAAATTTCTGGGCAATTTTCTTGAATTATTCCCTGAATATGGCAAGTAGGCTTTTAAATTTACCATTCTTATTACTTTTTGAAACTACAATTCAGCAAGAATGATTGATAAGCCAGAAAGTATCTACAAGGTAGTCACTCAAGTATGGTGAAGGACTTTGAGTTCATGCCATGAGAAGATTGGTTGCAATACTATATCTTAGAAAAAAGGAGATTTGGGTGAGTTGGGGGGGGAATATAATAACTATCTTGAAGCATTTGAAATCTCGAATGGAATAAGGCATTAGATTTGTTAATCTTGGCTGTAGACGGCAGAATTGGGATGAAAGTGCTAAGGGGAAAATTAGGCTTCATATAAGGAAAACCTTAACAATTAGAACCCTTCTGATGAGGAATGGGATGCCTCAGAGGGTAGTATACTTTTCCCTTGCCAGATATTTTCAAGCAGAGGCAAGATAACCTCTTGTATATAAGACAGAGAGTTTTATTCAGGTAGGGAATGGATGAGATTGCTTTCAGTGTCTCTTTCAATTTTGAGTTTCTGTGAATTCTGTGAGTAATAAGGCAATGGCTTTTGGGAATGGTAGGGTTAAATGAAGGTTATGATTTTTGTTCTTGTTCATGCTCTTGAAGTTCACTTGCTTTGGCTTTTATAGCATTTATGTGTTCTTTCAGAATCATTGTCTTTGGATTTTCTTCTACCAGTTTTTCTTTCCCTTGTTATTGAATTTTAGATTTGTCGTACTCTTTTTCAGAGCTATTACTTTGTTGAGATTTTCCTTTGATGCTTCAGGTTATGTATTTTGTTTATCTTCCTCCAGCCTCTGCCTTTTTAAATTCCTAGTTTCCATCAGAACTCAGTTCTTGTCCCATCTTCTGCAACAGTCTTTTCAGTTTTTTCAGAGGGCAATGACTTCCTCTTTAAGCTTATCTTGTATCTACTGTGTATGTATATTGTATGAATTGATAGATGTGAACATATTCTTATTAGAATGTGAACTCCTTGATAGCAGGATTATTTTTTCTTCCTACTTCCCTCACTTATAGTAAATAATAAATGATTGCTGATCGATGAGTTGAGAACTCCAATTTCTGACCTAATTTCTATCCTAATATATTCTTTAAACTTTTTTTTCTTTTACAATTTCCTGGAATTTCTTACTATTTTTCCATGATCTCTATGGAATCTTCCAAATTTTCTGTTTGTCTGCCTCTGCCTCTGTCTCTTTCTTTTTAGGGAAAGGGAGACTCACTTTCTTTTAAAGTACAATATTTATTCACTGTTTTGTGACCTTTTGGGGGAGATTCTCACTCATCTTTCCTTCCATTTTTATATATCTTACTGTTGGTTTGTCTGTTGGGGGATGGGGGTGGGACTGGACTTATATCCACCCTTTTAGTTTTCCAAACTTTATAGTACAGTAAATTCTAGTTGAATTAAATTGAATTGAATTCCTAATAGCTTTTATTAGGTTTACGTCCTCAATGATTGGTTCCTCCACCTTTCTCTGCTGTGGCCACCGCCATTGTTTTCCTGCACAAAACAAGTTTGGTGGCTCAGATCCTTTTAGTGGACAGATCTGGGAATGTGGTCTGGTCCCTGCCATATACAAATTCTACCAGGAGATGACTGGGCACAACTAGGTTTCTAGACCCTTTCCCCTCAGATACAGAAGCTACTTCCCTGCTATCCAGCTCTGCAATACCATTCTCCCTTCTGTCTTTCCTGATCTTACCCAATCACTTTCTGTTGCAGTACTGGGTAAGACCATGGATTTTCACTTCTTGCTTGAGGGCTCATTGCTAGAAAGGACAGGAATAGGATTGGAGGAAGAAGGGAGTAGTTTAGGTGAGTGAGACCTTTAGGTAATTCAGGCTTTTGCTGTTAATTTGGAAGATGCTACATTCCATGTAGTATTTTGTCTCCTCTTACTGATATTGTTCTCTCTGTTCAGTCATGTCAAATTCTTCGTTACCACATTTGGGGTATTCTTGACCAAAGACACTGGCATGGTTTGCCATTTCTTTCTCCAACTCGTTTGACAGATGAGGAAACTGAGGCAAACAGAGTTAAGTGACTTACCCAGGGTCACATAGCTCATAAGTATCTGAGGTCATATTTGAACTCAGGAAGATGAGTCTTCCTGACTCCAGTCCAGGCATTCTAAACCCGGCACCACCTAGCTGCCCTTTAATTACTATAAATCTGGCAAATTTCTTCTTATTTGAGATGATTGGAGGGAGAGGAGCTATGCTAAAATAAATACCACCATCTTGCCAAGTATATCAGCAATAGTTTTGTAACTGTTACATTTTTTGGCTTTTTCTCAGTTTTCACCCTCCTTGATGGCTGTAGTTTTTAAAAGTTTTACATCTTATCTTTTTAGAAACTCTATCCTTTTTTTGATTTCCATGACGCTCTTTCTTCTTGTTCTCCTTTTGTGTACCAGAGCTATTTCTCAGTCTTTTGCTAAATCATCATCCATTTCCTCCCTCATCCCATTTCAGAAGAGTATACTTCAAGATTCTGTCATGGACCCTCTACTTATCTCCCCATATATCTTGGTGATCTCATTTTCTCCCATGAATGAGTTCAACCTATTTATATCTAACAGTCATAACCTCTGCCCTGGACTCCCATACCTCCTCACTTGCCAAACGTGTTCACTTGGAAGTCTCATTAGCCGCTGAAACTCCATATGTCCAAAGCCAAACCCTTCATCTTTGTTCCTAAACCCATCCCTCTTCCAAATTTCCCTATTTCTGGTGAGGGTACCCCTATCAGAGTTATCTTAAACTCCTACATCTCTCGTACCTCCCATATCCAATTGGTTTCTAAGTCTTCTTGGTTCTCACTTTACAACATCTCTCACATATGTCCCCTCCTCTCCACTGTTCTTTGAGTCTTCATAAAATTTAGCTGTATCTATTATTTCTGTACCTCATTCATTCTGTACATACATTCTGAGGTTAAATAATTTTTTTTCTTTGTATTCTAGTGCCTTATATCTTGTCTTGAAAATGCCGGATGCTTAATATATGTTTACAGAATTAGATAGCTATTGTGTTTTTTGTTTTCAACAACAAACAACTTATGTACCTTTTTCTTGATAGACATTGATACAATTCATGAAGTCATCTGAATGTGGGAAATACTCTTGCCATTGAAAAATTATAATGCTATATTTAATTTAATAAAACTTGAAGAAATTCCTTCCTTGGGCCTCAGATTCCTTTCATTTCTAATATCTGCTGATTCAGACATTTGTGTTTTAATGGCTATGAGTCTATGTCTGATGACACTCTCTGAAAAGGTCTGTGACCTTTAGTTCATCAGATTTTTGTTCCTTTCTTTTCCCCCCACCCCCATAAGTTTGACCTGAAACTGATGGATCAGCTCAAGCAGTTACTTAGAAGTTCAAGTGGGCTGAAGAGATTGGAGGATACTATTGCATATGAGACTCCTGGCCTTGACCCTGGCTGATTCTCTGGACCTTTAGACCAGAACTCAGGCCTTGAAGCTGCACACTTCGTGGTTAGGAGAACTTGGGTTTCTCTAGTTGAGTGTCTAAAAAATCTGGTTCCTGTTATGTCTGTACTCAATTCAAATCAGTTAAACCATTTTGTAGAAATGATCGGTCAGTCAAATAGTGACCATTGAGTGACTGACCTATTCTGGCAGCCCTGCCAAAGTGCTTAGTGTTTATAAACACTGACTCATTATGTAATTGACTAAGCTTAGAAGCTACATTCTGTGCAATGGTGGTATTGGTGGAACTCTAAACTATAAGTCAGTGGACCTGGGTACCACCTCTGCTACTGTGTGATTTTATGCAATATACTCTGGTTTTCAGTTCCTTCATCTGCAAAAAGAAGGGGTCATCTCTAAGGTCCTTTCCAGTTCTAAAATTCTATTTTCTATGAGTTTAAGGTTTCTTTTTCGCTCATTCATTCAATACACTATGCTGAGGGATACACAAAGATGTGAGATAGATGCTGCTCTAGGTCTAAAAGAGGGAGGAGGAACTAAGAAGACACAGATAACCATGGTACATGGTGAGATATGGACAAAGGAAAGACCCAGGAAAAGGGCTAAGAGAAGACAGAGGTTCCTAGCACAGTGCTTCACTTAGTAGCTGTGTAATAAAAGCTGTTGATTGATCTATCCCTTTCTCCTGAGAAGAGATTGAGCCAGAGAACAGGTTGAACTGGAATTAAGTCTTCCAGGAGAAAGAAGACTTCAATAGCTAGAGACTGGGATTGGGAAAGAGGAGAGGGAGTATTTTTCGGTTGTGGGGGACAGTGACCTGCTTTTGAGCAGGGGACTGACATGAACAGACAGATTTTAGGAAGAGAATTTTCATAGATATATGTAGAATAGGTTGAAAAGAGATTGCAAAGAGGGCACCACTTGGGAGGCTATTACAATAGACCAGGTTAGAGGTGATGAGTCTCTGAGTTGCTTTCTGTCTCTGGATCTATGATCCCATGAGGATATTATGTGAATGAGAAGAGCTAGGCTGGGATATAGGCAAATGAAGAGGAGGGATAAAGGTAGGTTGGAGTCAGAATGCAGAGGTCTTGAATGTCAGAATCAAAGGTTTAAACGTTTTCTTCAGTATTCAGTGGATAGTCTTGGGCGCTTTTGTGGAAGTTGTAAAAAATATCACTCTGGCGCGGACAAAAGAAAAATCAGCTTAACATGTAAGAAAGAGGAAAAGAATATTCAAGCATATCTGGCCCATTCCCCTTCCCCACCAGGATTCCTACAGACACAGCTAGAAGTTGTATTATTGCATTTAGCACTAAGTCAAACTATGTTTTCTTTGCTACTCTCATGACTTAGTAAGTAGCAGAGCAGTTAGAAGAGGCATGAACTGCTTGAGCCACCAAAAATTAATAGTTCTCTGTACTGTCTGCAAGAAGGCATTGCTGGGGTAGGGAAATCCCTACAGAAAAAAATCATCCTGTACTTGGAGCATTAATAGCCAAAAATCACTTGAGTTATTCCCTTCTCCTTTTCTATGAATTTTGTTCAATTCAGCAAACTTTTATTAAGTGCTAGTTATCAGGCACCCTCATGAACCTTATTTTGGGGAAGGCTAAAGCCAAGCACTGTCCTTGGTGTTGAAGGCTAAGCTGGGTTACATCCCATACCTATCCCAGGCTAATTCTCCTCTGCTTCTTCCAGCTTCATGGTTTTGTGTGATACAGTGGAAAGAGGCCTGGATCTGGGACCAATCAAAAGACCTTGGGTCAAGTCCATCCTCTATGACTCTGGGGGTAGTACTTCCCATTCTGGGCCCTGGTTTCTTATCTATGAAGAAATGGGAATGAGGTGGCTTCGATGCTATCTATCATCGTTTCCAACTGCAATGCTTCTTCCTTACCATTAATTTGGCACTTTAATAAATTGTTGTTGTTGGTGGTGGTGGTAGTCTCTGACTCTGTGATCCCATTAGAGGTTTTCTCGGCAAGGATGCTGGAGTGGTTAACCCATTTCCTTCTCTAGCTCATTTGATACATGGGGAAATTGAGACAAACAGGGTTAAGTGACTTGCCCAGGTCACACAGCCAGTAAATGTCCGAGGCCTTATTTGAACTCAAGTCTTCCCGTCTCCAGGCCCAGTTCTCTATTCAACATGCCACCCAGTTGCCCCTATTAATGAATATACAATATAATTATTTTAAATGAATTCATGAAAAAATGTTGGAGGTGCAGTCAGGAGGCCTGGATTTAAATCCCTGCTCCAACATTTGCTAACTGTGTGACTATGGACAAGTCATTTAATTTCTTTGAGTCTTAGCTTCCTCCTCTGTAAAAAGGGGACAACAATATATTCATCATCACACTTGGAACTTCACTGTTAGGAAAACTATAGACTATGAAATAAGATGCAAATATGAGTTATTGGTATCACCATATTTCCCCTTGCAAATAATCGTATTTGATATTCATTGTGAAGTGCTTTGACATCCATGGTCACATTTGGGCCTGACAGCCACTCTGTGAGGTAGCTACCACAGATATTATTATCTCCATGTGACAAATAAGCAGAGAGAAGTTAAGTGGCTTGTCTGTGGTCCCATTTCTAATAAGTGTCAGAGGCAGGATTAGATGCCAGCATTTTCCTTGTAGTACTTTCCAACTCAGGTTCAGCACTCTACTCACAATATTTTTGTTCCAGGGGGTGAAAAAGATCTTTCATTTTTTTGTAACTTCCATAATACTTAGGGCAGTGCCATGAACCTATTATCATAGAGCTGCAAAAGACTTTAAAGATCATGCTGTCCAAACCCTTAATTTTACAGATAAGAAAGCAAAGGCCCAAATGAGGAAAGTGACCAGCCCATAGTAGTTCATAGTAGATACCCAATAAATACTTCCTGATTTAATGAATGGGTTGATTGAATGAGCTGGCTCCAAGATTCCTTCCATCTCTAACAATCTGATTGTGTGACTTGGCCATTCTCTTTAGGTCCTGGAAGGGACCTTAGAGCCAGAGATCAACCATCATAGACTATTCCCAGGCACACCCAGCAGGCTGAGTTGGAATGGAAGATAAGATGTGTGATCCTGGCTTGAACAGTATATCACACCCAGACCCAGCTACTCCCTCATGTGACAAAAGCATCCTCACCCCATTTTGACTGAGTTGGTACCAATTATAACAGGTGAGAGCTTAGAGATATATATCAGAAGTGTGGTATGTTTGGGCTTGTCTTTCTTAAATATTAACTCTCTCTCTTTCTTTCTTTTAAAAATGTGTGATTCAGTGAAATCAGCTGGTTTCTGAGAAACTCAAGGATGGGGAGAAAAGGATCTTTAAAGATTCATACTTCCTGAACTCAAATGGCAGCATCTATTTTTAACCTCTTTTAGATTTCTGTTCTGATAGTTTTCCCCTTAGTTTAAAGGAAAAAACCAAATAAACTCCCCAACCACGTTTGTTTTAAGCTTCTTGGGGGAGATACTTGCTTACATAGAGTTAAAGGTGAGCTTGGTTACCTGGAACTCATGGACTCCCTGGAAATTGAATGTACAAAAACTGAGAACCATGGAGTAGATTATAGAGAGAAAGCCAGAACTGTAGACTTCACCAAGGAGAGTCCATGTATATCCCTACTAACTCCCAGCTTCCAGATCCAGGCCCATCATATATTGACAGCCCAGACAGACTGATTCGGGAGCAATTGGGTGTTGTGCCCAAGATGGTACAGCTCCAAGAAGCCAAATGCAATTTCACTCCTCCTACCTCATAGCCTAGACTGAATATTGGGCTTATTGGATGAATATGACAAATAGTCCCACCATTTCACCTTGTTGCTACTAAAGGGCATAGACATTGACAGAGGTCTCAGTCAAATGCTGGGGAAATGAAACTTATTTGGCTGACTCTAGTGTCACCTACACTATTGGATGAAACATTTGCTTCCAAGAAACTATAGCCCTATGAGAAAAATCCTGGCAGACAACATTTCCATCTAGATGGTAACAACTGAGTTCAGTCAACAGATACTTTATGAGCACATAATGTGTGCAGAGCTCTGTCCTAGAAGCTATGTGATTATAGGGATGGAAATACTAGCTGGAAATGTGACTTCTCCTCTTTTTGGAATATGTGTACATACACAAAAAAAATTAGAGTAGAAGAAAATGAAGACTGGAAAAGACCTTAGGGATTATCTCCTCCAATGCTGTCATTAAGTAGACTATGGAAGAGAGGAAAGAAGGTTGACTCTTTCCAAATATCTTGTGATCTCAGGATCAGTGTGTGAAGATTTCCTAATAATTAGATTTGTCTAGATATGGACCAGACTGCCTCAAGCGGCAGTGAGCTTCCTGTTGCAAAATATGTCCTGAGAGGAGCCTTCCCCATTCTTCCCCACCTCTCACTGCTACCATTTGAGATGTATTAGAGGTATGTGAGACAGGGCTCTTCTTTCTGAAAAAGGTCTTGACCAATTCTGAGAATCCATAATTACAAAACAACAAAAGGGATGAATTACTTGGCTTGGATTTTGAATATTAGAGGAATTTAAAGAAGGTACAGATCAAAATTAACTGAAATGATTCAGGAAGACTTAATCAAAGAGGTACATCTTGAGTTGAGCCTTAAAATAGAGGTAAAGAGAAGTGAGGGCATTTTGTGTGGGTGTGGAAAGTATGAACAAAGATGATAAGGGGGAAATGAGTATTAGTGCCTTTCTATCTTCATTACCTTATATTAATTTTGCACATATAGTATCTTAAAAGTCTCAGTACAGCTTTGACATTGAGACTTTTGGAGATCCTGTATTTTGTAAATTTATTTTCCATGTTCTTTTATGTATACATGCTGTTCTTTCCCTTCCTTCCCTCCAAGAATGAATAGATAGGGATTGCATCATTTATGTCTTTGTAATCCCAGACTCTAGTATAGCATTTGACACACAGGGGACAAGAACTGAACCCATGATTTCAATGATATATAGAGAGCTCTCTGAGGAAGAGAATGAGGGAATTCTCTATTGATGCAGCTGGACACCTTCTCTGCAACTCACAATCTTAGGGAATTGCCTGGAACCCTGAGAGGTAAAATGATTTCTCTATGGTCATAGAACTAGTGTGTGTCTGAGGTGAGCCTTGAACCTGGGTCCTCTTGGCTATGAGACAGCTCTCTAGCCACCATGATGTACAATGCCCATGTCATAGACACTAATAAATACTTATTGATCAATGTGGCCCTTGTGTGAGGACCACGAAGAGGAGCCTGCCATATTGGAGCAGAAGGTATCCATTGGGGAGGAGGGGGAACCTGAATTGTCTGGAAGATGCTGTGCAGTCAATAACCAAGGTTCAGCATCAGTTCTATCTTCAGCCTCTCTTTTCATAGGTAAATTCAATGAGCAAAGTGAGGAAGGATCAGAGTTGGAGCAACTCAAGCCAGCTTTGCAAGAGTCTATTGTTAAATTTTCAGTGTGAGCATTTACACCTCAGAATTGAGCAAATGCTACAGATCAAGGTTTGATTTATTATTTTTTATTGTCTAGATTTGAGAAAATTATGGAGATAATTTTAGGAATATAGATTAAAAATTTAAGCCTGTTGTGTATACATTTTCCCCCTATATTAAAGTATTTGGACTTTATTCTGTAGATAACTGTTAGCCATTGGAGGTTTTTGAGCAAAAAAGTGCCATCATCAGAATTTCACAAAGATCATCTCTGAGGATAATTTCCAAATATACATTTTTCTCTCAAGCTTTGTTCCTACAATTATCACCTGAATATTCCAGGGCAACTTCAAAATCCACATTTTTTTAAATAAAAAAGTTAAATTAATCATCTTCTCATTCATGTCTCCTCCTTGCCCTCAAACCTCAAAACTTGCTCTTCTTTTATCACATAACTCTAACATGTTAATTGGACCTGGATTAAGGTAGAGACCCTGAGAAAGGGATGTCAAAAATGGCTGGAAGAAATATAAGGGAAAAATGGCTAAAAATTTGGTGATCAAATAGATGTACTTTTTTTCCTGGGAGAGCCATATGTTAAACATTTACTGTATGCCACTAGGAAGGATCGTCCTTTGCTACTCACATTTCTGTAGAGCTGAGAGGATCCTTGGAGTTGGACTCTCTCAGGGCAAAATCTGGAAACACTTTAGCCATCTACTCTATTTAATCTAATACTCCAAGACAGGGAGATTCAAGGAAATCTTTTAAAAAAACCCTTCCTATTAGAAAAAGATTTAATGAAAGAAACAGTGCTCTCTTGTCCCTCATTGTGACTATGCCATTAGACTGAATACTTAAGAGAAAGTTAAAGCAGTCTGGAATATAAGCCTTTAATTAACCTTCAAAAGCTCATTCTTTCTAGTCTGCCAACAAATGATTTCAGGCCCATCCACCAGATCCTGCCAAGGCACAAATCAGGAATAATTGGGTTCTGTAATGATATATCAGCCCTAGATCTGGCAGATAGATAATACACTCTCCAAGTATTAGGGCCTGGTAAGGTCTAAGGTGCTGCTTTACAATAATCTCATGTTTGCCCTTGGCAGCGCAGGTTCTATTTGTCCTGTCCTGAGAGTGGTGGGAAAGGACAGCTTCTGGTCCCTATTAAGTTGGAAGGAGATGACTAGAGAGATGGATCTCCTGTTTTCCATTAAAAGCCTCTTTGTCCCTGTGCTATTTAAAGCTTCCCCATAGGTGGTATTTTGAATTCACTGAGCGAATGACCTTAAAGGGCTCACAGTACTACAGTTTCAGAGATGTAAGAATACCCCAACCTTTCTTGGAGTACTTGAGGGGTCTTTAAGATGAAGGTAGAATGATAGGATCCAAACATCTTTTCTATAAATATCATGTGGCCTTGGACTTACATGCTACATTAGGGCTTGACTTTATGCTTTAGTACTCACTTAGAGAGTACTTACCTACCTACCTAAGGTACTTACGTACCTACCTACAGCAGCGACCTAATGGAATTATTATGAGGAGGTGAATGAGATAATTTGCCTGAAGCTCTTTATTAGTATATAAAGGTCTATAATTATTATTGTTGCTGTAGCTCAAAGGAACATATCAAAATTAAAGTTAAAAGTCTTAGAATACAGAATGTTGACCTAGCTTAGGTAGAAAGAGTGCTGATTTTGGAGTGAGAGGAATCCACACTCTCCTTGCCACTTGTGTGACCCTGGACAAGTTGATTAACCCCTCTGGACTTTATTCTCCTCTGTAAAATGAGGAGTTGTTCTACATCAGAGATTTTTAATCTTTCTTTATGTATCACAGACTCCTTTTGCAATCCAGGGATGTTTAAATACCCTTTCTCATATTAATGTTTTTAAATGTATGAAAATAAAATGTATGATATAAAATACATAGAAAGGAAGTTGATTCTGTTGAAAACAAAATAAAACAAAACAGACTTCAATACAAGTGAATACAATAAACAATAAACCCTAGGCTTCCTCTGGGACCAGTAGGTGGCATAGTGGATGTATTACTGGGCTTGGAATCTGGAAGATTCATCTACTTGAGTTCAAATTGGAAATCAGACATTCATTAGCCATATGACCCTGGTTAAGTCGCTTAACCCTGCTTGCCCCTTAGCAGTTTCCTTCATCTGTAAACTGAGCTGGAGAAGGAAATGGCAAAGCACTCTAGTATCTTTACCAAGAAAATCCCAAATGGGTTCATGAAGAGTCAGACACAACCAAAACAACACAAGAACAATAATAAAGACCTCCATGGCCTAGATCTTTCACATTCCTTCCAACTCTAAACTTTGTATTTCCTTTTCACTTATCACCCCCTTTTTATTTATTTATTATTATTATTTTTTAGCAATTGACTATTTCTTCAACTTACTTCCCTTACGTGGGGACGATGGAAAGGGCATTGAATCAAGGGCCAGAGGGACTCAGAATCCTGCCTCTGACTATGTGAGCTTGGACAAGTCATTGAGATTAGTTCCTCCTTTGGAAAATAAAGCAGTTGGATGAGCTGGAAGCTGAAGTCCCTTCCAGCTCAAATCAGTGATCCCCCTCAGTCACAAAGTCCCTAAAGATCTCTTCTAGTCCTAACATTTTGTTTTTTCTAGGTCCCTTTTAGCTCTAATATTCAGTGTTCTAAGCATGCTTCTAGGTCAACATTCTGTATTCTAAGACTTCTAACTTTAATTTTGATATGTTCCTTTGAGCTACAGCAACAATAATAATTATAGACCTTTATATACTAATAAAGAGCTTCAGGCAAATTATCTCATTCACCTCCTCATAATAATTCCATTAGGTAGCTGCTGTAGGCATTATCATCCTATTGTTCAGATGAGGAAACTGAGCAACACAGATCCTTCATTACTTTCAATATCCCATGCTTTCTACTACATCATATCCCCCCCTCCACTACTGATGCTCTAAGGTTCCTTCTGGCTCTGACATTCTGTGTTTTAGGACATTTTCTGGCTCTAAGATTCTATATGCTATGAGAGGCAGCCCTGGAGATCTGACTTCAGTCACTTCCTTCCCCAGTCACTTATTAACTGCACTGAGTCAGGAGGACCTGAGTTCAAATTTCACCTCAGACACTTGACGCTCAATAGTTGTGTGACCTTGGGCAAGTCACTTAACCCCAACTGCCTCATCCTGGGTCATCTCCAGTCATCCTGATGAATATCTGGCCACTAGATTCAGATGGCTCTGGAGGAGAAGTGAGGCTGGTGACCTGCACAGCCCTCCCTCACTCAAAAACAAAGTCAAGTGCAAGTCATGTCATTATTTCTCTGATGGCATGGTCTTCTTCGGCAATGAAGGATGAACAGACACACATTAGCTGCACTATGTTGGTCAAGGCAATCCACCTCTACAATCCTCAATTTACATATGTGTTCAATTAGAGGGTTGGATTAAATTACTTCTAAGGTCCCTTCCAGTTCTAAATATATGATCCTGTGGTCCCTCTGGTCTTTAACACTATATGCTTTAAGGCTCTTTCCAGAGATTTCTATAATCTGTGTTCTAACATTTATATTCTAAGATTCTTTCCAGCTCTTAGATATCATGCTCTAGCGTTATTTTGAGCTTTAATAGTCTAAGGTACCTCTCAGCTCTTATAGTTTATTGTCTAAAATTCTATGCTTTAAGGCTTTGGTATCAAACATGAGGCTTCCTACAACACTCCCAAGGGCAGCCCAAACCAGATTAAAATGTAATTATTTTAATTAAATTACATCTTTTTATTTTAACTAATTTAATTACAAAATAAACCAAAATATAATAGAAAATGGATAATGTTAATATGTGGTTTTCTAATTCTTTTTATATCCACCTTCAGGGATCCTTATGTACTATTTACTGGCCCCATTTCTTCTTTGAGTTCAACACCGATGATTTAAGGTTTCTTTGACCTTTAGTATTCTTTGATTCTACTAGCTAGTATGTCTTTGCCTGGGGACAGGGAAAGTGGAGGATTCTACTGGGACACAGAAATCCTTTCACTACATATTTGGCTTCTGCTTTTTGTGGTTTTCCTGTAATGATGGTTCATCGCATTTCATCATCTTTTTTTCTTTTTTTCTTGTATGAACAAAAACTCCTACCTCAATTGAGGTGCTCAATATTTGCAGTTTCTGAACATTGTGTGGGCAGAAAATTTATTTCACTCTGAAGGTCTAGGGCTCCCTAGAGGGTTTTAAGTCTGTCCCCTGGCATTCCCAATGATGATTTTCAGCTCTGAAATGAGGCCTGATAAGACCCAATGATGAGCTCGCCGTAGCGGGCTCTGTTGAGTGGTAAATCCCCTCTGTTCTGAGGTTTTGCAAATAGGACAGTTCATTGTACATGCTTTTCTTGGATAAAGCTATAGTGGATGAATGTGTGCTTTTATTTTGCCCTGGATTAATCTTTGTTTTTTTTTTCTTCTGTGAGTACAGAGAAAGACTCCTTGGGACTTAATGTTAAAATGGGATACCTACTCATCTATCTATTGGTGGGGTTTCTTGGGCCAAGAACTGGCTGCAACTGCATCAAAAACACAGAAAACCATAGGGCAAAAATGAATAGAATTTAAATCACCTGACAGAAACACAGAATTGGCATAATGTGACAAGTACTAGTCCAGGAATAAGGGGAGTTAGGTGTAGGTCTCCAGCATTATTATGAATGTACTTGATTAAGTTATGTTAACTTCTGTAAGTCTTGGTTTTTTAATTTGTAAAATGAGATTAACAGTATTTTCCTACCTATCTCAAAGTTTTGTTGTGAGGATAAAATGAACTGATAGATATAGTATACTAAATTAATATAACATGTTACTATTTTTATCTTTCTTTTGCAAAGGAGAGGCAGATTTGCCCTTGTGTTATTGAATTTACATTCTAGAAGAATTGCTAAATTAGACATGATAAATTTGCATTGACTACTTCAAAGGGCTTCTGAAGACTGGCAGAGAAATAGCTTCCTTACTATAAGAGTGTTTGGACTCAGGCAACATTACTCAAGTCACCCTCTGGCTAGTGGGCCCTATAATTTTAATACCTTTGGCAGAACAAGGAAGCTGGTGAGATTTGATGTTGGCATTTTCCTATATCTCCTATCCCTGGTTCTTTACCCCTCCCTCCTGGACGCCTCACCACAATACTCCACCAAGACCTACTCTCCTTATCCACCAGCCCCCAAATTTTAGCTGGTCTCTGTCTCTATCTTGTATATTTGTAGTTATTCGGGTATTTTCTAATCCTTCAGAATTCAAGCTTAGTGCAGGAAAAGACCATGTTCTTGCATTTCCTTCCTTATATCTTTCACATTTGAAACATACTAAGAACTTAATAAATGCTTTAGTAACTGACTATGTCACTTTCTTAGGGTCTTGGTTTTGAAAACTAACAACTTGCTACTGGAAAAACATCCATTCTAAGGGAGCTAGTGACAACAAGTATTTGTGCTTTAATAGCTGGTATATGGAGATAGTATCTTACAACCCAGAATATCAGAGGTGGAAGGAGACTTATGATGATCTAATCTTCCTCTCATTTTACAGCAGAGTAAAGTGAGGCCCAGAGAGCTGAAGTAGCTTTCATAAGTGGCAAAATCAGGAATCAAACATTGGTTTTCTGATTCTAGGTGTAGTCTTTTCACTAGAAATGTCTATTAGTGGAAGCCATGACTCTTTGGCCCCTAAAGTTCTACCCCAAGTATAGAAGACCAGCCCTCTGACCAACCTATACCAGGATGTGGGTTTGTTGAAGACTTTCACTTTTTCTCCTCTGACAGTCAAGCAACAAAGTTTTATAACAAGTCAGACAACTGAAACATTCATTATTAATTTCAAAGTCTTACCTCCTATAAGGGGGGACTTGTCAGGTGGCTGCGGGGTGTGTTCCTGAAGAAAAAAAGAAGCCAGGAATGAAGAATGCCATTCAAACTTAATATTACATGCTTCCTTTAAAGTGCTATATCTTATTTCAAATGTGTTTTCTCCTTCTGACATGCGTCCTTTCATAGGAATATGCTCCTGCTTTTGGACAACCAGGAGTTTTCAGACTGATCAAGTCCTTTTATGTTAGGCTATCTCACTCAGCCTCCACTAACATCTTTCACTGATGCCTTGTTGTTTCAGAGGTGACTGACTGGGGGGGTCAAAGATACTGAGCTAATCAGACAAAATCTCTGATATGTTGGCAAGGATCTGAATGTATGCTGAGTGGATATGAGCAATTTGAGGACTTGGGCCAGGCAATGGAAAATATTCCCTGAGCCTGCAATGGCCTCAGATCCATTTTGTAATTCATATTGTAAAGATATTGCAAGAAATAATTAAGACAACCAGTTGAGCTAGAAAGGTGAATCACAAGACACTGGTCCCATAATAAACACCTTAGGATACCAAGCCACTGGGAGAAAGTCCAGTTTCTTAATAATGAGAGGAAATTTTCAGCATCAACCCCTTGTAGGAGTCCTGGAAACACTAAACCTTGGACTTCTGGGGTAGATAGGACTGACTTGGATAGAGAAGGAGCTCACCTGGGGAGATGTATGGGTGTAGAGTGTAAGGGGACCACCTTGTAGCTTCCAATTTTACTTGCTTACTCTTGCTAACTAGATAATAAGCTGTTTTCTTTTTTCCTGTGCAGTTGAATTAGCGTAAGTGCTATCAAAATGAAAATACAAATCATATAAAACTGGCACAATCTTTTAAAATTATTATTTTAAGTTTTGTTCTCTCTAAAATTTTGGTGAAATCAAGCCCCAGTCACCTATGTGTGTAGGTCCAAGAATGAGCTGTGCATCTGTCCCGATGATTAGCTCAGCTAGGTTCAAGGATGCTTATCATTAACAAAGTAGTCAGATTAGATCATAGATCTTTTTTAATCTTGTCAACTCTTAAGAAATTTACAGAATTACAAAAACTCAGAGTTGGAAGGAATCTCAGAGGCTAAGTAATCTAATCTTTTCCTGAACGGAAATCTCTTCTTTAAAATCCCCAAGGGAGCATCTAGCCTCTTTTAGAAGACCTCTGATTTGGAGAAACTCACCACGGTTCATTCCACTTTTGAATAACAAGCACCCAGATTCTCACCTTGATGTCTTGAAAGATTCAGTTTTTGATGAATGAGGGTACACTATTAACCATACAGACTGTAACTTAACAAGACATTGACAAACTGGAGGATGGCTGGAGGAATTCTTTCCCCTTACTTCAAGCCTGAATCAAACTCTCTAAAGATAAGTCCTGGTTCAGTATTTAGTTCTGCCATCTGGAACCAAGCAGAGTTAATAGAGCCTCTCTTTGCCCTGATAGCCCTTCAAATATTGAAAGACAATTATCATTGTACTGTTCCCCATTCTCTACCCTTACAGCCACAGCATTCCTTTTCTTTGATACTTAATAACTTGGATAGCGTTGTTGGGCAAATCACTTTGCTTCCCCAGTCTCAGTTTCCTCACATGCAAAATGAAGAGATTGGGCTCTATGACCTCTAATGTCACTTTCCAGCCCTAGATCTATGACCCTATGCAAACAAAATATCTCCACATCCTTCAGCCAGCTCCCACATGATATGATCTAGATCTGGAAAGGAACTTAATGTTTCCTTAATGTCCTACTCACTTTCTTCTGGCCATGCTCCATTTTGTCACTGTCTCTACTAAGTCATGGTCTTCATTGGTGGAGGGAAGTAACCACATGTGCCAAAACCTGACTCTTTCAATATATCAAATTGAAAATTCCATTGAGTGCTTCCTATATGAGATTCATTAATTAGAAATATAAAACCGTTCTTGTGATTAAATTAAGTGCACGTTGCCGTCAAATAAGAAAAGATAATGCTTGGTAAGGGAAAGTTTGGTATTTAGAATTTGAGATCATCAAACATTCCTCGTTCTTGAAAGGAAATGAGGCAAAGAGAGACAAAATGGCATCTCCTGGGAGGGAGAGTCATTTGGGAAAAGAGGATCCTCATAGAATTTGACTATAGCTCTCTCTTGCTGTCCCTGACTGTGCCAATTAACCACTCCTTGCCCATGATGGTATCTTGCAGTTCAGGAATGACTACAAAAGAGTAAAGTAAGTCATTTTCTTCAAATATCTGAAGGGCTGTCCTATGGAAGAAGGAACTTACTTTTTTCACTCAGATTCAATACTAATGTGCAGCAAGTTATAGGTCCACTATATAAAAGGATACTCATTCTAAAAAATCAAAGATTTTCTGTAATGCAATGGATTGCCTTGTAAGGTAGCAAGCATCCTGTCCTAATGCTGTGAAAATGAAAAGCTTTAAAAAGCTTAAGAATTCTCATCAATGCAATGACCAACCATGATTGTAGAGGATGGATAATGAAGAATGCTATCTATCTTTGGAAAACCAAGCAATGGCCTAAATATGCAGAATAAGACACACTTTTTTGAACATGACCAATGGAGGATAATTTCTTTTGCTTGACTATATATATTTGTTATGAGCATTTTGTTTTCAAATGAGGGAGAGAAAAAAATGCTTATTAATTAAAAAAATATAAGAGAGTCTTCTAGCAGATATTGGAAAACCTGAACATGAAGGTAGATATGCAGGAGAGCCTCTTCTAACTCTGAGGCTATGATTTTGTGTGTCCTTTTCCTTTCTGCACCCTAGTCTTTTCATTCATAAAATACAGGCAGAAAAAGAATGCTGCCTAAATGGTTTTTGAGGTCCCTTAGAGAGTCTATGATTCTGTGAACCAACTGATGGATTTCTGTTTGGAAGTCATTGGAAGCAGCAATTGAGTGATGTTATAAGCAGCTGACACTTCATTTTTACTAGTGCATTGGAGTGGGTAGACAATGAGTTAAATTCTACATAACTTCTGGGCACTTAATAAGCCAACTTCTTATTTAGCTACTCCATGTCCTATTATTCTCTCAGGATCCTGCTCTTTGCTTTCAAAGATGGTAGTCTGTTCTCCCATAAATGATTCATTTCTAATGTGCCAGTGATGGAGAAAGTAAGTTCAATTCAGTTCAGAAATTTCTATTGTATACCTAATAATATGTCCAGGACACTGTGTTCAAATCTGGGGGCTACTCTGTTATCCCTGTCAGGGCTGTTTGCTTTTTAATGAGGAAGGGCCTTTTGGAGGCACAGTCATGTGGCTCTGTGGAAAGTTCCTAGAAGTGATCACAGGACTCATGACGCTGTCACTGATTCACTTTGTGTGTGACTTAAGTCAAGTTGATGACACTTCAAATCCTTCCCAGCTCTAGATCATAAAGTTCTTCTAGCTAGCATCTCTGTCCATACCTATAAAATAAGGCATCTTGACTAGATGATCTCCGAAGGCCTTTCCAGTCCTATCAAATCTACATTCTATGTTCTAACATTATGTACTTGAAGGTTTGATCCAACTCTAATATTTTATGATTCAAGTTATTTTCATTGAAATAAAGTAAAAAATCAGGATTTTTTTTGAGATCTTCCCAGTCCCTCACTGATGTGTACCCATTGTACAGGTGCATGACCTGATTCTACAGAATTCTCTTTCATTTAGTATTGGAAAGAAGGAAGGGAAGGAAACAATCACAAGGCCAGAGACCTGAGTTCAAATTACAATTTTTGTCCTTCAGTTGTTTTGGTCATGCCTGAGTCCTCATTTGGAATTTTCTTAGCAAAGATACTGAAATGTTTACCATTTCCTTCTTCAGCTCATTTTACAGATGAGGAAACTGAGACATACAGGGGTAAGTGACTTGCTCAGAGTCATGTAGCTAGTGAGTATCTGAGACCAGATTTGAACTTAGGTCCTATCCACTGTGCCACCTAGCTCACATTTTATGGCACTTAAATGTACTATGAGGTAGGCAGTGTGCAGTGTGAGTATTCTCATTCCTATTTTATAGGCTGCAAAACTGAAGCTTAAAGAGGTTTCAATAGTTTGCTCCGGATCACACAGTATTTTCAGACCCAGACCTCTTGACTCCCCAATTCATGCTTCTTTTCTCCTAAACTAGTGAGTAAGCTATCTCTTCCCTTCTCTGCACCTGTTTCCTTCTCTGAAGAATGAAGGGATGGGCTACAAGTTCTCTAAGGACACTGCCAAATTATCACTATTCCACCATCTCTAGGTCAAGAGGAAATAGACTGAGAATTTCACACTGGTAGCTAATTTTATAAGAGCCTGGTTGTTGACTCCTTAGGTGTAATAGTTCAAAGTATATGTAATTTGTGATTGAGCCAATTTCTTTAAGTGCCTCCCATCCCCTCACTTTTGGGAGACTTTTAGGGGATGTCATGTTTTTTAGGGTACAGTGTCATGTTCTGAAGTCCTTGAGAGTGGAGGGGACCTGAAGAATTCATGTGGTCCAGTTTCTTTCCTAGAGGAACTTCTAATTGATAAAAATGAAAAGGTCAAAGGCCATCCTATCCAATCTCTTGTTCTGTTCAAGATCAGCTAGACCGGGGGTCATCGCTCTCTTCCTGAAGATAGTAACAACTCACTCTAATATAGTCTTTTAATGTTAATAAAAGAACGTTACTCATAACAGACCTGTGAGGTTGGTAGTACAAGGATTTTCCCCCCAGTTTTAAGGAGATGAAGTGTTTGAGTTAAGATTTCCAGGGAAGGATGAAGGAAACAATTATTATCTCATTTGATGTTCACAACAACCCTGTGGTATAGGACACATTATTATCCCCATTTTACAAATCAGGAAACTAAAGCAGACAAAGGTTAAATGACTTTGCTCAGAATCACAGTATTTGAGGGTGGATTTGAACTCAGGACTTCCTGACTGCAGACTCAGTAGTCTATTCATTGAGTCACTTAGCTGCTTCTAGCACAAATGAAGGAATGAATTAAGACTTTATTTTTGGTGTTCAATGTTCATGTTTCATCACACTGATGAGTCTTAGAATCATGAATGACTAGACATGGAAGGGACCTTAGCCCCTAACATGTAGAATATTAGACCTACTAAAAATCAAGTAAAACAAAACCTTTGCAATTGTCTAGTTTAATCTCCTCATTTTTCAGATGAAGAACCAAGCTCCAGAGAAGGGAAATAACTTACTCATACAGCCTACTAGAGGCAGAGCCATCACTTGCATAAGTCACCTTTGTCTTAGGAACCTGTTTCATCCATCCCTTTGGATGCTCACACCCTATTATATCAAGGTTCCCTATGTGGCTTCCCTTCGAGTCTTATTCTAAAATCTCATGTAGTGCAACACCGCTATAATGACCAGAGGGCAAATAGAACTTCTTCCAGGGTCTCAACATTTGGTGGTAGAGCAAGGGAAGCAATTTCTTCTTTCAGTGCCACCACAACCCCTGACCCTTGACTGAGAGCACTCGAGCATCATGTGCTATAATTACTCCTACCACTTCCTCAAGTCCCATAGGTGTGGTGCCCTACTCCTGAAGTAACCTTAAACTCCAACCCCTTCCTGGCTGCCCCTCTGCAAGACAGCCAGTCTAGAAACAGACCTGTCCCCTGCCTGCTCCTCTCCCTCCTCCCTCCAAGCTAAATTTGCCTCAGCTATAGTTCTGGCTAATTATAGCCCTACAGTATGATGTAATATTTAGAATCAGAGGACCTGGGTTCAAATCCTGCATCCACTACTTGCTGCTTATATGACTTTAATCAAGTCATTTAGATTCTTTGGGACTTAATCGCTTAATTGAAAAAGTGAGAGTTGAACTAGATGACAGTCTGTTCCAGCTCTATTTCTATGACCCTAATCACTTGAAAGATTTTTAAAGTTCCTTCTTAGTGGTAATACTGCAACAGCTTGGCTCAATATTTCCAATTACAGAAAGAAGCAATTAGATTCAAATACTTCCTTTTTTGATGGGAGTTGAATTAGACAATCAAATATAACCACTGATTGTAGGAGATTTCACAACAGGCACTAGCCCAGCCTCTTTCCTGTCCATCCTTAGCTAAGAATGATGTAGTGATAACAATAATAGCATTTATATAGTTCTTTAAGGCTTACAAAGTGATTTATCTCTGACCCTCACTATATGAGGTAGGTGTACTTATTATCCTCATTTTATAGATGAAGCACTGTCGGGTTCAGACCTGTACTTTGGTATGAACACGACTTTTTAGGCTCTTCTGAAAAAAGCAATTTGTGTTTGGAACTCATGTTCTGAAGGTTGATGTGCTTATTCTATGTGGGGTATAGTCAGTATCCCTGAAAAATATGAAAGTGTGATACAAAGAAAAGAGCTCGGGAACAGGGGCAGGGCAACAATTATTGCTATTATTAGACAGTTTGGGATCTCTGATGAATGGATTCAGCCCTCTGTGAACCAGAATGACTTGAATTAGTTTCATTAGAGAAAGTACAAACTGGACTACACAAAGAGAAAAAAGTTGTTTTTTTTTTTAATCAACATTACAAATGAAAACAAGAAAATCAATACTCCTCTGCCTGCTTTTCTCTAATAATCTTTTCTTCCTCTGGCTCAAAGGACAAATCATAGAGCAAGTATAGGAAGAGCCCAGTTGCATTTACAGGAGATAATGCAGTTCTTTAGTGTATCATGACATCTGTAAGGACACTGTAGTAACCATGTACCTTGCTCCAGTCATGACCCTAGAATGTACTATTCAAGGAAGAGGATGCATTCCCCCTACCAGCAGGTAATTGACTGTTGTCCATTTTTCTCTCCATTCGAGTAAGTTTTTGGATGGTAGAGAAAAGCATAGTGATAACTTTAGCAGTGTCCTCAGAGACCTTCTAGCCTATCCCTTCATTTTTCAGAGGAGGAAACTGAGGCCCAGAGAAGGGAAGAGACAGCTTACTCACCAAGTTAGGAGAAAAGAAGAGTGGAAAATACTGTGTGACTTCAAGCAAACCATTTAAACATCTTTGAGCCTCAGTTTCCCCACCTATAAAATAGGAATGAGAATGCTAACACTGTACACTGCCTACCTTATAGTGTTTTCCTGAGGGAAGTGTTTCTGTAAACCTTAAAGTGCTATAAAAATGAGAATTATTATGATTTGAAATCAGGTCTCTAGATTTAACAATGTATTTTATTGTCTCCCTCATCAGGAAATTGTTTCCTTTCTCAGTCTTTTGTGATTAATTGCTCTGGCTTTTTGTAACTGTCTGCCTTTCTGTCAATATTTCTTTTTTTTCTCCAGGTCAAACTTTCTGTTTAAAGCTTTCTCTTTCTCTGGGTCACTACCTCTGTCTCTCTCATCCTTTCCCTATTTGCTTGTGTCTCAGTCTTTGACTGTGTCTCTCTGTCTCTCTCTCTTTTTGTCTCTGTTTCTTTCTGTCTCTGTCTCTCTTTTTGTTTCTGTCTGTCTCTCTCTGTCTCTGCCTCTCTGTCTCTCTCTGTCTCTCTCTTATGCCCTCATCTCTCTCTACCTACCCTCCTCCCCTCTTGCTGTCTTGCAAATAGTCATACTTTTTGAAAATGACTAGTCTTTTCCCATCATATGTCCCCCTATCCACCCCTGTCTGTGGATAAGAGAATAAAGTGCTGTTGATAGAAATTCAGGATATGCTGAGCAGCTTTTGGGTTCTAATTCATGAAGACCATTCCTCATCAATGTTGCATTGTTTAATGGGAGCATCAACTTGGATTGAGGATGGGTTGGATTCACCATCTACATATCAGAGTTTAGGTCTGCTCTTAAGGTAGATTCAGTGGTGGGTTCATTGAAGGGATTTTATTGCTCACTCCCACCAGTCCCTATGGTCAAAGTAAAATGTCCACCTGGATAGTTTTCCTTCTGTCTAAGCCTCTTCCCCAAAGGGAAGAATATAATACACTAGATTTTCTCATTATCGGTCCAGTTTACTTTCAGAAAATCTCTTCTATACATTACTTTTATTATAGATGTTCTCTCCCTTGTCCTGAATAATACACTAAAACATTATTTAGTGAATACACTATTGGTCAATTACCCGATTATTCATGACTATATTTTTTGGGAAAGTTTATTCAAATACTACCATTTCAAATTTTAATTACTCTATATACCTTTTCCTGACCTCTCTAGTTCATATTGCAGATTTCTCCCTACTCTGAACCCCTCAAGAAATTAATGTTGTGAATTTGACTCCCTGCATACATTACTGAAGGCATTGTTACCTATATAGATGATCTATATTGTTAGGCATTTACATGACCTATTTTTTTCAGTTAGTCTATAAGCACCTGAATGAACCTTTTAAGTCTGGCACATTGTCCATCTAAGAGTCTTTCAGCCTAAGCAGGTGAAACTTCTCTGGGAAAGAAATAAAAATGTTCCCAGTCATGTAATCAGTCTTTCTAATCCATTTATACTTCCAATTAGAAAAGTCAGTTTATGGAAGAGAGGGTAAAAGGTTTGATTTAAGGATATTTCTACTACTTTGCTTGTTGGGAAATAAGGCAACCATACTCAATAAATGACCAGACATTTTTCTGTTGAAGCAAATAGAAGAACAAAAATTTACAATGGTTTCAAATGAGAATTCATAATAGGACAGAAAGAGTACTACACTAGATTAGGTGACCTAGGGTGTAGTCCTGCTTCTACCTCAAAATTTTGTTTTGTCCCCTGAGCCCCAGCTACATCTATAAAATTATCAAGTGGAATTTTTAAGATTGCTTTCTAGTTGAACATTCCATGTTTTAAAGTCCCTTCCATCTCTAATATTCTATATTCTAAGTTCCTTTCCAGCTCTGAAGTTCTACATTCTAGTGTTCCTTCTAGTTCCAACATTCTATATTCTTACATTGTATGTTCTCAGATGTCTTTTCAGCTCTAAGGTTCCTACCAACTTGAGCCCCATGCCAAGAATATTTTTCAGAATTATTTTTGGCTTTATATTGCCTGCTTGCTCTCCATCTTTCTCTTTGATTTTATTAGATGAGCTTTAAATACATATGTATATATACATACATGTGCATATGTACGTATGTGTATACATACACATAGTGATGATGACTCAGAAAGGAAGCCGTATTAGGATATTTGAGGACATTGTCCCATTTGGATGAATATATTCCCAGCTAAAAGTTCTCTCTCAACAACTGCCCGGTTATTTACATTGTTATTATGATATAAAATCTGGGTCCACTAGTAAAATATTACTGCCTATCATATTGTGTGTAAACTATGAAAAAAAGACTACTTAAGGACTACTTCAATTTTTTTGGGATAGCCATTGATGTATAAGGATAGACATTAATTAATTATTCCACAATTGATCAATAACTTACATAATTAGAGTATTTTGAAAGCCTCAATCCAAAGAAAGCTGCTTTAAAAGTAAAACTAATGTGTCATTTCCTTTCTGATTGGAGTCTAACTTTATTTGGGATTGGCTATCACCTTTAATCAAGCCAGGTACATTAAAATCAGTTATTGAAATGTGTTTTCACATCTAGTTTGGGCTCCTGACTTTCAAAAACTGATAATGTGGTGTGGCCACAGACAGTTGATGTTTAAGAAACTTTCAGTCCTTTGTCCTGAATGACCATGAAATGTCTGGCTACTTGTATATCATGTGCTACCCAGTAAAACCAGAACATTTCATGAACCTCAGAATCACCTCAATAGTGTTCTACAATAATGAGCTATGGAGTGCATTATGATGACCGTGCTGTAGTTTGCTTTGATTTTAGTTTTATCAACAGTAATGAAATTTACTTTGGAAGATTCCTTTACAAGAATCGTACTTTGGACTCATAGTTTGTAACTTTTTCCTTCTGACTTTTCCTCTGCTGTTAATAACACTTGGCCCCCACTTTAGTGGTTAGTGCCCTCCCCCCAAATCACTCTTTGTACATAGCTATGTACATATATGTTATCTTTTCCTACTAGAATATAAATTTCTCTAGAACAAGGACTGTTTAACTCTTACCTTTTTATTTCACTTACTAGCACAGGGTGTTCTGATATATAGTAGGAGCTTATTAAATACTTGTGG
The DNA here is from genome assembly GCA_023548195.1 of Bettongia penicillata ogilbyi. Taxonomy (NCBI): domain Eukaryota; kingdom Metazoa; phylum Chordata; class Mammalia; order Diprotodontia; family Potoroidae; genus Bettongia; species Bettongia penicillata. Next base: position 4,312,715 of record JAJHZJ010000039.1, on the reverse strand, counting down.
ATTTTATAATTTCCTAATAATAATAGTATTTGTGGTGGTAGTAGAAGACCACAATTATGTAGCATTCTAGGGTTTACAAAGCCCTTTCCTCAAAGCCCTGTGAGGTAAGAAAGGCAAATATTTCTTCTCCCTGGAGAGAATTTCTCTTTACCTATGCATGAGACTGATGACCCCTAAAGTCTCTTCACATTTTGAGAGTCTGTAATACCCATTTTATAGATGAGAAGATTGAGGCTCCAACAGATTAAATAATTTGTCTATGTTTACCTAAATGCTAAGTGTGAGAGCCTCAGTACCTTCAATTGAAATGAAATAAAAACAACTCTGTACAGGAGTCTGGAGATCCCAGTTATAATTCTGGCTTTCACATGAATAAATGATTTGGCCTTGGGCAAGTTGCTTTTAGTATCTAACCTTTCATTTCCCAATTTGTAAAATGAGGAGATTGAACCAGATAATCTTTAAAGTCTTTTCCAGCCTATTTTGAGATTCAGACATACCATATTTTAATAGTTTTTCTGACTCTGTTCTAAGTAGAGAGAAACTAAGGTCATTATGGAAAAGTCATTGGAGCCCTCAAAGTTCATGGTACTGGTACTAGTACATAGTACAACTTCCACTACCACCATTGAAAATTAGAATATTTTGAGGAAGCCTTGAGGGAACATTCCACCTACTTTGTTGTTGAGAAACACTTTTCTCTTTTTTGGGGGTGGTGTCCTGGGTGTAGTAGATATGACGGGGGAGTTTTCAAGAATGGATCTCAAAGCAAACCTTCCAGATAGCTCTTTTTACTCTAGAAGGGTCCAGCATTGAAACATTCGTGAGAAGTCTTTTGTCCACCTCAACTCTCAGGGACATCATTACCTGTCTTCTCTATTAATGTGACTGTGGGCATCTAATTTCTCAGTCTTTCAGGTTCCCATCAATAATTTTGGGGAAAAACCCCTAATATCTTCATTGCCTCTCTCATAGCGTTATTGTGAAAGAAATACCTTAACATAACAGAGAAATGGGAGTAATTAGCAATTTAGCCCTGACAATTAATTCTTGGCTTACCTTCTTAGAGAGGAATCAACTTTTGGATTTAACATTTGGAACATTTAAATGGGTTTTAATCTGCACTTGAGGGTCAAGTCTTTGGAATAGAAGAGATGTGTATGAGTATGATATCATGTTGACTGCGCTCATTGCTTCCTACCATGAAATGAGCTCTATGTCTGGACCTTTTTTAAAAAGCTGACTTACAATCTCACTTCCACCATGAACTTGTCTGTTCTGTGGGCTCCTCTCCCTTAACTCTCTGAAATATTTGAGGAACTACCCAAAAAAGTGTGCCCCTGCCAAACGAATGATTTAGCCAGAATCTGGTTCCTCTTTTCTCTCTGAGTTGTTACTGTTTATCTCAAATAATTTATTGGGTTTTTCAAAGAATACCTCCAGGAAGAACAAAACACAACAAAACAAAAGAAAAATTCAGACAGGAAGGGGGAGAGGATGCCATTGACTTACCTTCTTCTGAACTACTAAGACCAGTATAGTTGCCAGAGTAAAGATGAGACACAGAACCAGGGCAGCTGTGGTGAAATAGAAGTAAGTCCGGCTAGTGGCCCTGAGCTGGCTTGTGACTGTGCCTTCAGACACATTCATGGCTGCCTCAAGAGAAGCATTCAGTTGGTGGAGGGACGTTTGCCGTGGTACAGAGGACATTCTTTATATACCATCACCCTCCACCTCACACCTTATCGCCCTTGATCTGTTGAGACTCACAGGCCATCTCTGTTCCAAGTAGGATTTTCCCCCTTCATCCTGGATCATGTGACCTGGAAAAAAATCTTCACTGTTTGTCGGATGAAGAAAGACTTCTCTGGGGGCGTGAAGTGAAAGACAGCAGGCAATGGGAGAAAGAGATTCATTTTCTTGCCAAGGATTTTGTTGCTGGTCGTCCGGTGAGCTACATTGAAGGGGTCTGATGTCAGAAGACAAGTGGGAAGCAAGCTCACCCCCAGCTCCCTTTGTGTGTGAAGTTGTGTGCACTGCCTTGTGTTTCACTTATAGTCACCAGCGGTGGCAGCTGAGTGCTTCAGCTAACGCTTTCTTCTTCCAGACAGTCATTTCTGCATGCTGCTCTCCACTTAAAAGTGTTACCTACCCATAAAGCCCACATCTATTTGGGGGTCAGGAAGACTGGATTTCACAGTGGAAAGATTCTTGGGCAAGTTATTTCCCCTTGCTGGGCCTCAGTTACCTTACCTGTAAAATGATGGGATAGATTAGATGGTCTCTAATGTTCCTTTTAGATATAAATTTTGTAATCCTATAATTCAAAAGAATTAGTTTTACTAATATTAATACCTGTGGTTAGGTTAGAAATGGGCATCTCTCTCTGTCTCTCTCCATCTATCTATCTATCTATCTATCTATCTATCTATCTATCTATCTATCTATCTATCTATCTATCTAATCTATGTATATAGCTATCTATCTCTATGTATATGACTATATCTCTATGCGTATAGGTATATATATATATTTGTAGGGTCTCTCTCTTTAAAAGCAGATTGGAATAGTGGGAAAGAGTCTTGTATCTGGAGTGAGAGAACCTGTATTTTACTCCCACCTCTATTACTTTAATATCTGTGTGATCTTAGGTAAATCACTGAACCTCTCTGAGCCTCGGGATCGTCAGTTAAAAATCTAGAGGGGTTGACTAACTATTCTCTAAGGTCCTTTTCAGCTTCAAAGCTATAAAATGAATTGACAAAATCCTTCTGAGATTTTTTGGAAGGATAGGAAGTGATATCCTGTGTACAAGGTTACTGGACTGAGTCAGAAGACATGAGTTTTAGGTCTGGCTCAGGCACTAATTCACTATGAATCAATCCTTTTCCTTCTCTGGGACTTAGTTTCCCTATTTATAAAAATGAAGGGATTAGATTAAGTGGTATCTAAGATCCATTCTGGTTTTGAAGTTCTATGAAAAAGTTCCAATAACTGTATCTCAACGGTTAGGTTAAATATACTATTGCAGAACGTTGTCTCAACAGATACTATTGACCAGTAAACTAGTTGACTGAAAAAAATCACCTGAACGATGTATCTGACGCTATTGAGTCTACTATCAACCAGATTAAGCAGTACTGTCATATTTTCTGTCCAAAACAAGGTCTATGGATATTATTTGGTGTTGGCTACACTGGCATGTCAAAGGAGTAACATGACTGAAGGAGGCCACATATGTTCTAATCACCTATTTTACCTACATGGAAAACAGGTCCTGAGTTTTAAACAATTAATGTGCTTTCACCAGATAATCTGGAAACATCCCAAATAGTCTTCTGGGCGAAGTATGATTTCCTCAGCTGTAATGAAGCTTTGTGTTCTGTACCTCCCTCTTTGGCATTCTGGTGAAGCCTATGGACCCTTTCTTACAATAATATTTTTTTAAATGCATGAAACAAATCACATAAGGATTACAAAGCAAGTCAGTTCTGTTGAAATACAATTGTCAAACACAAAAAAAAAACAGTCTAAATTCATGGACCTCAGGCTAAGAACACCTAATACTTACATGGAGTTGATACATGACTGTTGAATGCCTCACTGAGAACATACCTCTGCGCACCTCAGACTGTTCTAAAAGTTTGTTGCTTGTATTCCTTCCTTATTTCCTGATGTTGGCAAAAGGGGTTATTTGACATATTCATTATACTAAGTTACCCAAATACTTTAAAAATAAACTGCAGCAGTTAAAGTAGCATTATTTGAGCTCTGGAACTGCATTTTCCCACACTTCATTGCCAAGATTCAAATATACATGGAATAATTTTTTTTTTCTGGAATTAAATTGTAGGTCAGGTAGACAGATTTATCTAAGGCATATTTGGACATTTGGTTTTGGATTTTCTCTGAACCATTCAACTGAGACTCTGAGTTGGTTTTTTTTTTTTCTAGAATTGCATTTAGAATCCGAATTCTTGTTCGCTAGGTGGTTTCAAATGTGGCATCTTGTCTCTTTATCATCCCCTTCCCATTTCACTCCAAGTGAATTTGTCTGGAGAATACCTTCGGATACCATGGCTTTCCCAGGGTCTTCGCAGAGGCTGAAGCCCAACTTAGTCAATAGTTTACATTCCCTTTACTTTAATTTTGGACTGGGGCTGTAATTCCCTTGGTGTAAGGAGCTCCAGTGAGGAGTTCACTCTTCTCAGACAGACCCTTTCTCTATAACTTAGAGTCTTACAGAGGCATCTACAGGCAGTGAGAGCTTAATTGATTTGCTCAGGATCATCAGGTCATGTGTCAGAGGCTGGACTTTGATATGGAGGTGGGCATTCCATAATGCCATTCTGACTCTCAAATTTCTATAGCATTAAAATATTCAGAGTATTGGAACAGCTAGGAGATACCGTAGAGCACTAGTCCTGGGGTCAGAAGGGCTTGAGTTCAAATCTGGCCTCAGACATTTACGAGCTGTGTGAGCCTGGGCAGCACACTTAACCCCAGTTGCCTCCAAATTAAAAACTTATATACATAAATATATGCGTATATATATGTATATACACACATATATCTACACACAGAGGGATAAATACAATATATACATGTATGTCCATTTACACATATATGTGTACATATATACATATATGTATACACACATGAGGGGAGAGAGAGATGCAGGGAGAGAATGAGAATCTTCTTTATGATAACCCTGTGAAGTCCAAAAAGCAAACGTTCTTATGTTTCTTTGAAAGATGAAACATCGGTCTCCGAGTCACCCACAGGCTTTGCCATGGCTAATAAGAATACCAGCACATACTTATATAGTGCTTTAAGTTTGGCAAAACACTTTCTTCACAACAATCCTGAAAGGTAAATATTAGAAGTGTTATTCTCATTTTATAGATGAAGAAACTGAAGCTCCATGTAAGTGACATGGCCAAGATTTCACACATGGGAAGTGTTAGACTCAGGATTTGAACCCAGGCCTCTCCTGACTCTAGGACTAGCCCTCTTTCCAGGACAGCATGGTATCTCAGTCAGTTGGTGCCAGAGCTGGAACCTGAGGCCGGAGGTTCTGACTGTAAGGCAAGGGCTCTTTCCAGTATGCTGCCTTGCTTCTCTTTAGAAAGAAAGAAATTATCTTATAATCTCTCAGGACTGAGTCATTCAGTGTCCTTGAGTCTTTGTTTCCCGTGCAAATGTTTCATTCTGACTTAGCTGGCATTGTTCTCTGGGTTAGGAATATTCTTCCTTTTCCTCTTTACCTGGTGAATTCATTCCTCTCTTGTAGAGGCTAACTCTAGAGCATCTAGGTGGTGCAATGCATAGAATGCTGGACCTAGAGTCCAGAAGACTTATCTTCCTGAATTTAAATCTGACCTATAACATTTACTAGCTGTGTGACCCCGGGAAAGTCATTTGACCTTGTTTGCCTCATTTTCTTTATCTGTAAAATGAACTGGAGAAGGAAATGACAAACCACTCCAGTATCATTGGCAAGAAAACCCCATAAGGGGTCACCGAGAGTTGGACATGACTGAAATGACTGAACCAAAAAGTAAAACAAGGATAACTGAAATGCCACATCCTTCATGAAGTTTGCTCTGATTCTGGATCCCCTCCTATGTCATTCCCCTTCCCCCCAAATTCACATGGTGCCTTGTACCTCTCTTGGACCTGTTCCCTCTAATTGTTTGTATGAAGGTTGTCTGGTATGCATCTTATCTCCTTCTATGCTGTAGATTCTCTGAAGTCAGGATAGGGAGTACATTGTACCTAAACTTTCTATTTGCTTATACTGAGCTAACAGTAAGTGAGCACATAGTACAGTGTGCTGTACATAGTAGATATTTAATAAATGTTTATTCAGTGAGTAAATCTACAATAATAAAGTATTATCATTAATAGTAATAACCTGGCTAAGTCTTGTCAACAAGCATTTACCATGTTCCGGTCACTTTGCTAAGCCCTGGTGATTCAAGTCCTGACTTTCAAAGTGTCCACAGTCTAATGGGAGTACAACATTCAGAAAACTACGTACAAATGAAATATATACAGGATAAACTGGAGATAATATCAGAGGGAAGCCTTCAAAATGAACAAGAATTAAAAAGACCTTGCAGAAATAGGACTTTATCTGAGATTTGAAGGATATCAGGGAGTCTAGGAAGTGGAGAGGAAAAGAGAGTTCCAGTCATTGGAGTTTAGTGAATTGGAGGAGGGGTAGGTGACATTGTCAGACTTGAGCCTTAGGAAGATCAATTTGATAACTAAGTAGAGGACTATGAAAGATGGAGGCGGAGAGATCAATCAGAAGGGTGTCACCATAGTCCAGGAATGATGAGATGAGCCATGAGGCAATAATACCAGAGGAGAGAAGTATACAATTATCTCTTCCATATCACCACTTTCCCTATGATGATTTCAATATAGCATATGAAATTAAATGGGAATTTGGGAATTTGTGGGGAGTTTAGTGGAAGCCACAGATGACACACAAAGGCCAGCAGATGACACAGAGTCTATGACCAAATGCTTAACTCTAGTTTTACAATGAAGTACCATAAATACCCATAATAGAGAAAGAAAAAAATTTCAGATTTCTTCTTTGGTACAAAGGAGGGTGAAAAATTTTTGTGAAGATTTTCTAGGTCACGGGGGCACCACATCCCTAACCCCTAAAATGCGGAAGGGATAATTACATAAGAAAGATGTTGCACAGGCAGAAATAAATATAAATGGCAAATGATTGGATATGGGAGGCAAGAAAGAGTGAAAAATTGAGAATAATACTAGGTTGTGAGTCTGGCAGGTTAATCATTTCCTCAAGAGAGAAATTAGGAAGAAGGGAGGATTTTTAGGGAAAAGATAAAAAATTCTGTTTTGGTCATGTTAAGTTTGAGATGTCTAATAGGCAGCTGGAGATATGAGACCGAAGGTCGGAAGAGAGGGTAGGGCTAGATAAGTAGATTTGAGAAGTATTTGTTTAGAGATAATAATTGAATCCATGGGAACTGATGAGATCATCAAGTGAAATAACCTAAAGGAAGAAGAGAAAAGACCCCCCCAGGACAGAGTCCTATGGCTCCCCTCCCTGCCCCCTGCAATGTAAGCAGGTATAATCTGAATGGTGATCCAGTAAGGATAGAAGAAGTGATCAGACAGGCAGGAAGAGAAACAGAAGAGAGAAATGATCCAAGAGTCAAGAGAATATTAAAGGGGAAAGGGTATCAAAGGCCATAGAGAAGTCAAGTAGGATGAAGACTGAGAAAAGGCTATTAGATTTGGCAGTTAATAGCTTTATACTTCTAACTGATCTCCATGCTTCCAATATCTCTCCACTCCAATTCATCCTCCACTTGACTGCCAAAAGTGATTTTTTCTGAAATTTTGGTCTGACCTCTTACTTAATAAACTCCAGTGGTTCCCTATGATACCAAGAATCAAATATAAAATTATTTGACATTTCAAGCTCTCCATAACCTGATCCCTTTCTAGTCTTTTTACACTTTATTCCTTTCCCTGTATGCTGTGATCCAGCTGACCCTCTTGTCTCCTCTGCACTTTGCTTGGCTTACTTAATATTCAGCTCAAGTCCTTCCTTCTGCACAACACCTTTCCAGATTTTAGCTTCTAATGACCTCCCTTCAGATTTTTACCTTCCAGCTACCCTGTATATATCTTTTGTATAGCTATTATTTACATTTATCTCCCCCATTAGAATGGGAACTCCTTGTGGGACTCGTCTTGTTTTCTTTTATTTTTATAATCTCCAACCCTATAATAATAGTTTAATATATGCATATTGACGGATTGACCAACATTTATATAGTGCTTTTGAGAACTGCAAAAAGGAGCCCATATATTATTTTATCTAGTTTTCACAACAACCCTGTAAAGCAGGTTCTCTTATCTCTGTTTTGGAGATGAGGAAGATAGAGTGAGAGGTTCCATGACTTTCACACAGCTAGTGTCTGAAATGGCATTTGTGTCTCCTTATGGCTGCCTTGCAATGGTTCTGAAGTTAGCTAATGATTTAGCTTAGCCTCTTGGGATCTGGGCACTCCAAGGAACCTACTCTTCTTCTTTTCCAAGAACTGAATTCATCAGAAGCTCACAAAAGAATAAAATTGGAATTGATCTCAGCAGATCAAGGGGCCCTTCGTGCTCCATCCTTGAAGCAGTTAATTTGCGATTCCCATTTTATAGAGGAGTTAGCAGAGAACTACTGTTCTCTTATCTGTTCCTTCCTCCCTCCCACTTGAAGTCCTCATTGGGTTCTGCTAGATATTGGGAGAAGTAGGAACATCAACGGGTTGCTTTCATAGTTATATTGGTTAGAAGACAGGCTGCAAGGGAACTCTTTTGGGGTAGGTATGGGAGTTGGTTTTTGGAGAGGGCTATATTCTCTAGAGAATTGCTGAGAACACTTCACTACCTCAGCCTCTTTGTTGAAAATGGAAAACTTTGGGTAGTTGAAATGGAAGATGTGGGTGTTTGAGAAATAAAAAGACTTTGCTAAAAGAGCAGATCTTCTTTACCCTCCCCACCCCGCCTCTTGGGGCCAGCAATGGAAAAAAAATTCTTTTACTTACTGTTACAGGTTTTGCATATAATACATAGTTGCAAGGGGGTGATTAGAGGGCATGTAGGAAAACAGAACTTTGTTCTTACAGAAAAATTTTCAGAGCAACTGAGATGTTCAGGATGCCCTAGTTCTTTACCACTCATTGGACTGGGTAGCAGTTTTATCATACCACTCCCTTCCTCAAGAACATTCACTGGTTTCCTATTTTCCACAAATTCATATCTGAACTTTTCCTTTCTTTTGGGGCCCTCCCACAATCTGTGCAGGGGGTAGGGGGGAAGGTGGGTCGGGGGAAAGGCACCTTCTGTTCTGATTGGTCTTCCCAACTAACTTATGAGCTCCTGAAGGTCTCAGTCATTTCTTTTATATGCCCCACAGTGCTTAGCACACAAAAGTTATTCAATTAATATTTGCCTGTTTGAAACTCTTTTATGAGAAATGGTAATCTTGTGCATATTCTCTTTAAGAAAACAGGAGACGTGAATAGTCCTACACTATCCTACCTACTTCTTCGCATTCATCTTCCCCGAATTTCCTTATGTGCTGATTGTTACATTAGCCTCTTTTCTTTCTATTTTCCAAGGATGCACCTGGAAAGAGCAACCTGTATAGAGTATGACTACAGACTGTGGATGAGTAGCATGGATTTTGAATCTGATTGCCAGCTCCTGAAGAGAGAATACCTTTCTGAATCAGCAAAAGAGAAGCAATACTGTGTAATGATCACTTGCTTGTATTCTACTTCCACATCTCTTTGAGGGGCTCTGTAACTTGGTTGGGTGGCAGCTCTCTCTCAGTAGAGGAGCAGGGATTCTTCTTTCCCTGGTATAGGGACTTGGGAGACACTTGAAACATACAACACAGAGAGCTGGGGTGGACACCAAAAATTTATTGGTTCCACCTCCCTATTATCAGGTAGGGCAAGGATTATTTCCCTTTTTCCAGATGAAGCAGTTGAACTCAGGTAGAGAATTAATGACCTATTCAGATCTAGTGGCTGTGGTGGAAACAAGATAATAAACCAAGTTGTCTTAGGGCAGCTCTCTTCTTGCTGTATCTGTGATCCTGCTCTGGGGTCCAGTGATGTACATCGAAATCCATTCCTTCCTGTCCTCCTCCATGACTCTTGCTCATATTCTCTCATAAGGCCTCCACACTCAATGTGCTGGGGACATTTCTTCACTTTCTCTTGACATTAAGAAGATTCCAGGGGAACACCTAAGTTCCTATCACTTTACCTTCACTCTCACCATGTGATTTGCCCATCTCCTTTTTCAATCAGGTATGATGTCATCCCTTACTCTGGTTTGCTGTCACAGTTATTTGCTTGTATACTACACTGTTTCAAAAGTCCGGAACTGGGTATTAGTAGCTCTGAATTTTTGTACCACTTCAGTCACTACCCATGCTTGTGACCTTGGACGTATGACTTTTCTTCATTGAACCTCTAGGAGATCTCTTAGATCCTTAACATATGTGGCATTATGTGATTAGATATGCCTTTAGGAAGACCTATAGTAAGGAACCAGTTGGGCTCTACTGGTGGTAGGAGCTCACTAAAATAAACTCTAATTTCTATGTTGGGATTACAGGTGCTAGGTATTAGGAAGGTTTCTTTTTTTCTCTTGTATTAATGAGTTAAGATTTCTACAAATCTCCAAACAAACCAACATCATAGACCCTAACAAGTCACTTATAATCTCTGAGCGTCCTATATATCTTCAATACAGGAGATAATGACCTTTGTCCTTCCTATCTTGTAGGGTCATCATAAGGAACAAATGAGAAAATGGATGTGAAAAGACTGAAAATCATAAGATATTTGCAAATGTAATGGTTATTATTAATGTAAGATGCTAATTTTGGAGAGTTAGGTAAAAGCTAGGCTCAAGCAATAAGATGTTTGAATTATTAAAAAACTTAGAGTAAATACAGTTTTATTAGATTTGGTGAACCCAGAAGCATTATTCACATGCCTAACCCAGTGTGGGGTACTAGGTAGTAGAAAAGAGCATTATTGTACTGGTTTCTATTTTTACATTGAGTTTAGGAGACTCTGTTAGGGCACACATGGAATGATGAGAGGTTGAATTAGAACCAAGCTAAATTCTTTCATCCATTTCATTCCACAAAGACTTATTCATCACCTACTATGTGTAGAGGGCACTTTGTCATGTGGAATTATAAAGTTTAGATAGGAATATAAGTTTAAAAGGAGTTCAGAAAAGGAAGATAATATGTACTTTGAATAAAATGATTAATTGATGAATGGCTTACTTTCACAAGGTGGCAACAGTGGATAGAGTGGTGGACCTGGACTTAGGAAGACCTGAGTTCAAATACAGTCTCAGGTACTTACTAACTCTGTGACCGTAGGCAAGTGTCAATCTCTGTCTCAGTTTTCACAACTGTAACGTGGCAGGAGTAAGAGCACCTACTTCCTAAAGTTGTGGAGATCAAATGAAATACTATTTGTAAAGTACTTAGCTGAGTGCCTGGCACCTAATAGGCACCTTATAAATATTTATTTTCTTTCTTTCTTCACAATTAGCATATTCTCTAGTAGGAAATGACTACTTCTAATGTTAATGAAAGCCTTTGACTTTCTCTGAGTCCTTTGCTCTCTTCCTTCTGTTGTTTTTGCGCCTAATCCTCTACCTTTATCAATCTTGGAATTGTCATAGGCTCATTACTTTGAGCTGAGAAGTAAAGAGATCAGTGTTGTTGTTATATATTCAGAACATGGCCTATCTAATAAAATCTGGGGAGAAGAGCTCAGAAAGGGTACCATTCAGGTAGAGATTTGGTGCTTTGTAGATCAGAGAGGTT